>LZCU01006652.1:0-15058 GCA_001663935.1 Asymmetron lucayanum | reverse complement strand
TTGAGCGGATGATGGTTATTATAGAGTCGCTAAGTGCTCTTTCTTACGGTTGTGATTTTATATGGAAAACTACATCATTGTCATCCTCCCCCTCACTAGTGAGGTTTGCACAGGAATGTGTTAGTAGTGTGGGGGTCATTAAAGGAACAAAGGAGCGGCAAAGTAGTCATCCCCACACCTTTTGACTGGTGCAATGTTGATGCATTCCTTTAGTATGATAAGACGCCCAGGGGTGTGGTCGATTTGTCTTCAGGGAATAAATATGACTAGGGGTAAGTGCACCTTTAGCCCCTGGGCAGGCGATACCAGGTAGCAACAATTTCCTATTGTTTCCTTCCTTGATAAGACGGTCAACGTAAGTGCGTCCCAAGTCTGGGCAGTTTCCTGTCTGTGTTGTCTCCCTACAGGCACTAATGCAACTTCTAAAGCCAGCATGTGATGTGTGCTGTTCATACAAAATATAGCACGTGGCAGATCGGTACGTGTAAAGTGTTTCCTCTGTTGTCTGCCTTTAAAGAAGTGCATTTCTCAATTTTCTGATGGGGCCAATCCGGAAGACTGGCTAACTTTTGACAAACTGATGGATTCGAAAGGAACTTGTTTTGAGTTGTTTATAAGCAAACATCAAATTAAGATAGCCATCTACATGGGCTTATATGTTCTTTGGTGTTTTGTTATTTGGTTGCTTTTTTTCATGAATGAATGAAGAAGAATTAATTAGCTGTGCCGTTCTGTTGTGCGATCTTATCAGGGGGCGCTAGTCTAGATCTTTGGGGTGGTCGACACCAATGCAATAAAATTAACTAATTAAATGGCCTCTGAACAGCATCGCTGTTCTAGGAAACGATTCTATTAGGGGACAGCCTTTCCCCACTACTGGAATGTATTTAAGACCCCCAAAAGTCTGGCTTTCCGTGTTTGTTTCTTTTTGGATTGCCGGCTTCTGACAAGCTGGGATAGAGAAAGGATCCTAGTGGGTTTACAGGTACATCTGGTGCGCTGATGGCGCGCTTTGTACGTTTGGCTGCGGGTCGTAGTTTCAGAAAGACAGAACTTCGGTAACATCAACTGTCTGCAGTGAAACGCGGCTCCTTCAGGCCCGCTCTGGTCTGGTCTGCGTGTCCGCTTATCCAAATTGTTTTCGCACCAATGAGGCAAGTCCAGAAACATATATAACAACAATGTGCGAACAGCCAAACTAATTAACAAGGGCGTTTTTCGGGCAGTTGTGAAATTTCTATTGACTTCCTGCCCGAGGCTATCCGTGTGTGTAAATGTCCGCCTGTAAAACGAGGCTTTTTCCTTTGCATATCTTATAGGGCCATCTGCATCACCTCATGCGGGTCCTCCTGCTTTCCTGCCTAAAATAATGACGGGTAGTAATTGTCTTGGAGGGTATGCGGCCAGACCACACACATGGTGTTACACACATATGACCTAGTCGTATCTTTCTCACTCTCCGAGCTTCTGCGGAATTTTGTTACAACAAGTTAATCGTCATTACATTCAGCAATGCGTTCTCCCAGCCAAAGGTTTACATTGTATACATTCCCTCCTGTAATTGCGAACTCCGTCTTCTTGAACTAGAAAAAGACCACATGCCTTTGTTTGGCTGTGAGTTCATAAAAAAGCTATTTGCAACAAAATAGAGTGGACTGGTGTCAATATTAACGGAACTAACTGCGCCCCAGCAGGGGTGTGTGGGCCTTCTCACCTGGCAGGCACATGGAGCGGGAGGGGGAGGTGACCAGCACACACACTCCCGCGGCGCGGCAGACTGACAATGTTTCCCGGATGTGCGCATGATGTCGTGCCATGTTTACATACAGAAAATTGCAGCTCGTTAAACCTTGCGACATGACAAACCCATGTTATGTCAGAACGAGAATTGTGTTGGCGTCAAAGGTCAGCTTACCCCTCCCCTGCTTGTTCCTGAACTACCTGGAGTTTTATGACGACAGTAACCATTCCTACCTGTAGGAGGTAAAACTCGTCGGTAGGGCGGTGTGAAGGTTCATGTTTATACAATTCTGCTGGATCAACGACTTCTGTTGGACTTGATTTGTACAAAAATCACCCTGCATGTTTTACTGCAAAGTTCAAACCGTAGCCCTGAAGGCAAATAACCGGCCCTCACCTTCAACGTTCAATAAACACCCGACACTGGGCACAGAGAGCTTAAATAAACTGTCCGAACAAACTCGAGTCATTACTGTACACAAACAAGTGTACACTCCCGACACATCTGGAAGGAAATTGGATTTTGATCTATGTTTAGGTGGGTATGGATGGGATGAATGGAACGAGCCCACCTTGAAGCAAAACCTTAAATTATAGGTCTTTGTTGGACATAGTTTGATGTCATTATGCTTACGCTCTGTTGACGGGTCGGACAGTTCACTGGTCAGAACTTACTGGAGATCAGGCTCATATGTACAAAAGGTTCGTTAAGTTTAGACAGTCTCTAGAGAATACACAACATCGCATTTTAACCACTCAGTACAAATTACTATTATCGGTGTAGTTCCTGTAGCACCGGTTGCAGTACTTATTGCTCAGAATTGTAAAGGTCTATCCCCAGAAATCCCCGTAAAGTCTGCGGCAATTTCACATGAACAGAGAACTGCAATTTAGACATACACTTTAATCCTGAGGTGGGGTTTAAACGCGGACAAAAAACTCTGTCAAACGTACAAACGTTGTGCACAGCTAACAGAACACTTTCAAAACGTGGGGCATAACTACAGGAACGGAATGTGTCAAAACTATGGTATAAAATGTATTTGAAAACTTCTACATTTACAACAAAATATAGCACATATGAAATGTTTATAGAATATGAAAACATATACATTTAATTCTGTACAAATTTCCCTATATTCTGGGCACATTTGATTACATTTAAATATCACATTTAGGTGCTCTAGTTATTGACGACTGATTATGAAGGGAAACGCTGGTTCAATAATAAATATACACAGATTGCTGCCCTCCCCCCTTCTGCACAACATTGGACGAATTCCCCTCAATGAAAATCTTCCTTAATTCGAAAACATGTACATCTAAAATTACATCGGGGTCAAGACCCGTCTTCAGGTTCCAGTTCAGCGACGACTATCTCCGAGGCAAGCTCCGCTCGTGTACAAAAAGATAAATACTTCCTCTTATTTAAAAAATATGACAGTGTTTCTCTGGTGGTGTGTTGAAATGGTTTCACAAGCCATTTTACAACGTTCTTTTTTCCAATATGAACTACCGATAGGTGACTCTTTACATTTCTTTCTACTGGCTAACGGCACCCGCATCCTTCAACGACCATGTCCTGGTAGTTTTTGAGAACAACTTGATCATTTTCGTTCAAATATAGCATACTAATAGGACTGAGATCTGTAGGCACACAGCAGGCCTTGGGCACTGCGAAAGGATTTACGGAGTTGACTAGAGTTTGAACTATTGCATGGTTTGTGGAATTGAGGTGATCTGCAAGGGGAAAGGGGCATTCCCCGTGGCAGTAGTAGGCCTGGTAGCCAGGTGGAGCTACAATCCAGTCATTCCAGCCAACATCACTGAAGTCAACATACAACGAATGTCTCCTGCAGTTGGCTTTGAGTTTCCGCCGCTGGTGTTTTTTTCTTCCATTGCCATTGGCGCGTTTTTGCCTGGAGGCGACCCTATTACTGTTACTGGAACCTTTGCCGTCATCCGTGTATGTGAGCAGCAGCGGTCTGTGGTGCTGCCACGCGTGGTTGTCCATGTCTGCGGACCGTCGTAACCGTACGTGGTGGTTTGATAGGACCCCGCGCTTTGGAGACACCACTTCGACCTCCAACCCGTAGTTTCGCTCCGGGGAATTCTTCCACTTAGTAACAGCCGACCGGACATCAAAGGATTCCCACGATGAATTACGAACATTCACCAATTTGGTATCCAGAAGTCGCGTTATGGTATCCGTACTAGTCCGTGTGTTAGGTCTCATCACCTCGAACACGTTTACACGGTATAAATGGTGGTCCGTGGAGTCTCCGTACTGTACGTGGTCAACATCAATCTGTTCCCGAAACAATCGTAACTCGGCCGCCTTTATAAGTTCCACGCTGGGGACGGCACTTGTGTTGAACCATAATCGCCGGCTGATCTCGTCGCCCTCCCACGCCGGGTGCCCTGCCTCCAATTCTTCTACACAACGTTTGAAAAAAATACTTAAGTAAACAAAAGTGTGGGTACAACATGTGCGAGTAAACACAGATTTATTCAGGAGGACTCGTTAGACAAGCAAATGAATCGATAATGAAGTCTAGGGGTCAACAAATGGCAAATGCATGCGCCCTGTCCCTCGCCCTGCGCACACACAACACAATGGTATAATGTAGACTACGTACCTTCATGGTGGAAGCTCCGCACGGTGTTGGCAGTACTTGTTGACTTTCCCGCAAAGTTGAAGTTAACACTGGGGTTTTCAGGGTCCTTAGTCTGACTGTTGTACAACTCCAACATGTAGGGAGGGATGACCAGGTTCTTCCGGGGCCGTGGTCGCTCGTTTAATCCAAACATGTTGAGCAGACTTGACTCGAATGCCCGAATCATGTCATCGTTTTTGTCGATCTTATCGGGGCTGTACGCCGCTGCCTGCTTGGCTAGATTCCTCCTGCCGGCATCAGGAATAAGGTCGGCCCTTCCACCAAGCAGAATGTAGCAGAAAGTCAGCACCAGCAGTGATCGGTTACCAGGAATCATGGTGCCTCTGCAAAGTATGAAGGCAAACTCTTTGTAAGGGCCCGAGTGAATGCATGATGGGTCAGCCTCTTGTATATTTTAATTACGTAGTCTAACTTGTTTACGTTTTAAATATCGGATAATCGCCGGGTGCTGTGAAACTGCGCATGCATTTGCATGGGATTTGGGGGAAGGCTAATGAATTAAATATCGGAATCCCCGGTTTTGATAACACCCACTTCATACAACAGCGCCAAACGAGTAACAGTTCCACCAGTCCATTCAAATTAAAACCAACGTAGGGTCGCAAAACTCGGCATGCATCCCCACGCGCAAAAAGTGGTTCAAACAACTTCCACATGTCCCTCGGTGGCAGTAGTCCAGCCTTTTCCCGGTCTAATTACAGGTACTTCATTTGTACCTCACACTTGTGTCCAGATTTCCAGATAACATCTACAGATTTTGGGTCATGTGTCGACAGGGATTTACAGATTGATCAAAAGTTGGGGTTTACTGCAGGTTTTACGATCGCGCATGGCACTGAATAAGTCACAACAGCGTCCTGGTGGATCGAGTTTCTACAGAAGTGGGTCTCTCCCGGGAAAAGGCTTTCATGTGCCCCCAGTGACAGCAACAACTCACGCTCTGTAAATGGAAGATATAGCGCAGGCATTTCCATTGCGCCCTTTTATTTACAACAGAATAGCGATCAGCGTATTTGGAGAAAAATCCCAGATGAACGCCATGTCATAGAATGTCTGCTTCCTATTCCCGCCAAAAACCATTCACGAAAGATTTTTCGGTCTGAAAGGAAGAATAGAGCCACAGAAAAGAAGAAAGAAACTCCCTGGCTCACCAATCACGCAAATATTGTGTTTTCCTAGGTCTGGTTTCTACACACAGCCGATGTTTTTGTCCGCTGCGGCGCATTAGAAAAATAGTAAGAAAACCTGTACTATGACAAGGTCCAAATTAGAACAAGCAGATGTCATCCCCTGACCCTGTTTAAGTAGCCTTGAAATGTGACAAACTACTGCTACGTACCCACGGCCGCCCTTACAGCGTCTCTGGCTCCCACGCATAACAGATCCAAACACACAGCCTTATAGACAAATTGTTCTCCGTCAAGAAAGGGAAAGAAAGGTTATGTCGAAAACATCCCTGGATAATAAATCCTTTATCCCCTTCCTAAAGCGTTGGTTTTACGATGTCACGACCTCGGAGGGGTGAGCCACACTTGTGCCAATCATGGAACACCAAATGTAAAGTACATCTGACAGGCAGGGAACGGTGTGCTGCGACTGGCGAGGCCGAGGGGGGGAGGGGAGCCCGATTTGTAGTTTCTGGAGAACACGCCGAAACATTTACGCCTAATCACAAGCAGCGACAATGAAAGGCAACAACAACAAACAGTGCTTACTATTGATTAATATTTCACACGTGGAGCATTTAAACTACTTAATATAATCTGGGTGGGCATCTTTGTTTATGTATGGCTAAATTGGCGAAAATGGTGGCGCTTTACAGAAGTAGATGTAGATAAAAGTAGATAAAAGATAAGACAAAGGAAACTGCACACTCAATCTACTGACAGTAGTCGTTTTCAACATTGTGATAAGGAAGCGCGCATTACAGCACCGCTACATACTAACATAGACACCAGCGCACAACTAAGCGAATACTACAAAATGTTATAGACAAGATATTATCAAATTACACAGCGCGGCTTATGTTACTAATTAGAAGTAACTGGTTTCTTATTATAGCAAAACGTTTGAAAGATTGGAAAGACCAATTTTGCTCGTTTTTGGAAAGCCTGCTGAGGCGTTGTTGTCCGCTTGTGGAAACATACCCAGTGACCGCGCAGCTGTTGGCTCAAATAAATTTCTGATCGACGGATTCACATGCTACGAGCCAACAAATCGGTGTGTTTAATTTAGCGAAGTTCAAAGAGCCAAATGTTTCCAGCCCAGTCGTTCAGACCTAACCTTCTTGAATAGATCTGAATTGAAAGGCGCACAAAGACTTCTCAACAAACCCATCCTACTCAATGGCGGGTCTTTACCCAGACTGCCTCGAAATTTGCCTGAAAATGTACGGTTTTCGGTACAAACGCGTGAAAATGGTTGGAATAGATTACATATGACAGGAAGAGAGGGCAAATCAGGCGGGAAACAATTGTTCCGCTTCCCGGGTAGTTCAAAGATTGAGACTTTTCAAAGGCGTGGACCCTGGGACCGCAAGAGCAGACCTATGGTCGAACCAGAACAAATGCTATTTAAGCGACACAACTATCAAAACAAAACGCAACTGACATGACAACCAACCTGATGGCGAGCGAAGGGTCGCCGACTCTTCTGCCACATTCCTGCTGGATTGCGGCCCGCTCCCCCAGCGCAAAATCACGCCGTGCCCAAAGGACACTTCCAATACAAAGCTCACAAAAGCCCCTTAAAATCAAGCAGCGGACACGACTCTTAGAAAGGCACAACCAACGCCGCCAACTCCAAGTAACAGCGGACAATAGACGATGGCAGAATGATGACTATTTTTGTCCAAAACCCACGATATACATACCAGCGTGGCCTGGGCTGCTGGTCCTACGGAATGTGCGGATGAATTCCTCCTATCCCGCATTGGCCGTTCACAACGGCTGCGCTCTCCCCCAGGCCAGGGAACTTGCGTCCGTCTTGGGTCCAGATTTCTACTCAATAGGGCGTAAAATTATTGTGATGAATCGCTCCCTCCGTTATCGTGAGGAGTGTCGTATTTGGTGGATCCTTCCTGCCCCATTTCTGCGCGGTCCATCCGCTGGTCGCGATGTCCCGCTCGCAGACTTCGCGAGCACAGCAGGAGGAGAGTTGCCGCGGGCCGGTTGTGTACTAAGCGGCGCGTACCACGAACATGGCCCGACTGCGCCGTGGGGACAGCCCTCTCGATGGCGTAGTGAACTCCATGTGGGGACGACTGAAACTGGAGCTGTCGTACTCACGTCACGCCTGATATTTACAGGTTGAAACAATGGTCGCTTGATATGAGTATACACAAGAAGTGTCAAGTTGTGGAAGCTAGTCTTGAACCTTGTAACCTGCGTCAGAGAGCGGCGGACGCGATTGGTCGACAGCAAGTGGGGAACAATCAGTTACAAGCGGCCAGGCGGGCGCAGATCTGTGACACTAATAGCTTTAGAGCTTTGACATCGTCCGGAGCCTGTTTTTCTTGCGGGATTTAAACTCAATAGGGTTATTCATTGCTTGACATCCTAAACCTTTGTTCAACACTCCTTCACCAGCTGCAGAGGAGTATGTCGGTCAATATCGCAGCAAACTGTTGATGGGTTTGTACAAGCGGGAAGCACCACAAACAGCCAGTGTACATCGCACAACTTTGACGAATTCTTTCTGGCTTTTTGATACACTCTGACCATAGTCGTCATGTTTGCTGGTACCTTGTAGTAACAAGCCGATGTTGTGGATAAATGTTAGCTTTCTCACAGTGTCCAAATTGGTTTGTACACCAGGGAGGCGACAAAAGAGGTCAGTCAGACAGGAGAGCGTGTGTATAGAACCCATCCCCGCGCGTGCTGTCTGCACACAGATGGTAGCCAGTCCTCGGGAACAACAAAACCCATGGCATGCTCAGAATATTGTCATAATTGAACGAAACGAATTACCACATTAGGTCATAATTCAAACACTTCGTATTCGACGTCACAAGTGGAAATAGCTACTAGACCGAAGAGAGCACAGCTTAAACACTGAAACAAAATATGCTTCCTAAGAAATTACCAAGATCTCATCGCCGTCAAAAGGGGTCCACGATAAACATCAACATGTACACCATATGTTCGGTCTGAGGAGGGAGTGATACGGTATCCTAGCAACGGTGTTGAGTGGCAACGGGCCATGCAACAGGTGAATGCAACATGAACCGCGCCCTGCAGCACGAGAGGAGGCAGAGCAGAAGAAGTATGGAAACCGCTATCGTTACATAGATTTACGACTGCTTCTAGCCTCGGAGCGTTTTGAACTGGCAACCGTAATTATGAACACATGTTTTACGCGGTTCGCATCTTGCGGGCACATGCCCGCCCCGCACTCTACCAGTCGACGGGAGTTCTCCCTTTGCCTTTAGGTTGTCAGTGGGCATGAAAGGACAGGAACCGACGAAGAAGAGGAAGGGAACCAGGCCAAGAACGGGGCCTGAGCTGCTTTAGCTCAGGTCTTGAGTGGGAAGACGTGGCCCGTATGTACCATAACGGAGCTGTCAGTGGTAATTAAGGCGGAATGCAAACTCAGTATATTTCACCACGGGCCGTGCCAACTACGTACGAGTGGTCTGGAGAGGGACGTGATGTGCAAATTGCCGGCAGAGGGCTCGTCATGGCTGGTAACATCAATATGGCACTTGCTGAGGCATGTAATTACTGGGATATGCTAATTGCCCACTGCACAAAGCAGCGCAGAGAAGGCAAAGGTGTATGTCGATCAAAGGGTTAACAGGGTGTAATGGCGGGCCGAGGTAAACGGCATCAGTAGCTGAAGTGACTCGTATAGGACGAGCAAAATAAAGTATGTTCTACTATAAAGACACATACGACACACGAGTGTAGTAAAGTGGGGCACGCAAGTGACTAATTATTGTGAACAACCTCTATTTTAGTAATGACAACCACCTCCCTCAGGACACTCGCACTTTAATTACCCTCCACCGCTGATGCCATGATGACAGACTGAGGGAATAAATACGAATTACTGTCACCTGACGTAGGCCGGCCACAGCAATTATCTCAGCTTCCTCGGTACGAGTGACCTCGCCACCGAAAAGCCATCGTCGTTAACTACTCAGTATCAAAGCAAGGGGAGCCAGTTAAGGTGACAGGTTTGGTTCACACACCTTGCGGCCGTACACGGTAACCCACCTGCTGTGGTCATTTCCCGACTTCTCACTCATAATCAAAAGTCATCGTAAACAGCGTGCGTATTCTGTCTTTCAGCCTATCACCATTACATGGCATTTTAACGAAATATACAGCTAATCATGTTTCGCAATATCCAGATATCATTAATCATCAGTAAGTAAGAGAGTCTGAGTTTGAATCGTGAGGTGCTTCTCTAGAAAACTGATCCGTGTTATCGACGAATTGTCGGTACCCTGGCTATTCAGGTCACCTACAGCCACATCCCTCTACTACCATGTCCTCGTACTGACGTAGCACAACGTTGCCGCTCTCGTCGAAGTACAGCATGGAGATGGCAGACAGGGCCGTGGGCGCGCAGCACGGTCGGGGCACAACGGCCGGGGCCACGGTGTTGACCAGGGTCTGTATGATAGCATGGTTGGTACCGTTCAGTTTCTCGTTCAGAGGGAACGGACAGTCCCCCGCACAGTAGTACGCGTGGTACCCAGGCGGCGCAATAATCCAGTCCTGCCAGCCCACTTCACGGAAGTTCACGTAGAGATGCTGTCGACGACACACCTCGGCCTGTTCTTGTCCCACCTGCAGGGCCGACGTCTCGCCGCCAGGCTCGGTGTTCTCGGTGCTCGCCCGCTTTTTCCGGCAATGACTACGGTCGGACGAAAATAGAAGGAGACTGGCACGTAGGTTGGCGAACGTGGGACACGTGCGGCCTTTTTTAGACCCTTGCAAAGTTATGGTTACCAGGAACTCAATGATATCCGAGTGTCCGGTTTGCCATGATAGGACAGCTTTCATCACGTCGGAACGAACGAGGGCATTACCCGAGTGGTGTACACTGAACCCTTCCACCAGCTTGTGGGTCGTTACGTTCATATCATCAGTCGCGCCCATTGTAACGTGATAAATGTTGACGCTGTATCCCCGGACAAATTGTAGCCACCTGTAGAAAGGCATTGGTAGGAGCAGGCGCATCTCCGCACCTTTTATCCTCTCGTGGGAGGGAATGCTTGATAGACTGAAGACCAAACGCCGACTGAAGCACGCCTCCTCGTCCTGGGGTCCGGGAGAGGACCAACCTGTCGGAATTAATCCAGACAAAGCTTCTTATCTTCGCATTGCTTAGATCTACGCTCGTAATCAGTAGTCAGACTGTGCTAACTAGTTCCGCTTAACTCCACTCAGACTTGTCAAAACGAATCATATCTCACTACAAGTACTGCATTGCATGACATGAACGATGACACGGCGAGCAGAGACTATTCAAACAATGGCGACCCACTACTCAGCTATCTAGCTTACAGTCGATACATCATAACAGCTAGTCAGCAAGCCAGCGGTCAGGTTCAGTCATGTGGAGGCCATATCATAGCGGGATTGACAGGCACCAAGTGTGCCAAGTACTCCCATAACTGAAGTGGCCTGACCAGTAAAGGGAACAGTTTGGAACTAACCATAGTCAGCAATGCTGCGAACGACGTTGCCTCGGATATGGGGGTCGGAGAAGGTACAAGAGCCAGAGGACGTCTGCTTGTTACGTCCGTTGGTTGTCACTCTTCTGTATAGTTCCAGCATGAAGTCTGGAGGCTGCTGTGCTAATGATGGCTGCGGCCGTTCTCGAAAGCCTAGAATTTTCAACATTCTACGTTGGAACCTGGCCCCGTGTCGGACATCATCTCTGTCAGCCTCCCCGTGTGCCAGAGTCCAGCCCAGCAGGGCCCACGTCACAAGAACAGCCCTCATGCCGCGCTCATGGCCGTTGTTGTTGTCCCCTCTTCTGTCTTTGACACGCTGGAATTTCTGTGTCGGAGATGTGGGATATGACGCTCGATGAGTGAAGATACAGTTATGACTGATTGACACCGCAGATGTACAACTCCAGCCAAACAGTTAGTGACACCCAACACTGAAGATATGAGCATCAATCATGGCTCACAACTCTCCAGGGCACACTTTTGCACCATCGACACGTTCAGCAAATGCCAGCAACACTTGTTGCACAACATCCAGTTCTTGGTCGAACGGCAGCTAAATTGTCTGGGTGGAGTCGGGCCGGTAAAAATGTCCCTCCTGTTGATGAGAATTTTTCAGCAGTCGGGTTTGTTTATACAACCTTTGTATGGCGGTGATGAGACACTTCCGAACTTATCCCGTCGGTATGCTCGTATAAAGACGGGTCTTCCCGACCCTATTGTTCAGCTTGTGGTCCAGGTAGACCAGCTTACGTCCACAGACCCAGAAAAGCCCAGAGGATAAGACTCTTTACCAGGTGACAAGTTTCCAAACAAGTTTGCACGTTCTCAGGAGACGGACATCAACGGACCTCTTGTTTTCCAGCGGGACTCCGGTTGCACCTGGGTGGTGATCGAACGGTCGCTATGACAAGCCCTCACCTGAGGACGTGGGCCACGATTATTGTATTATTGCTGACTTTTCTTGTTTATTGTTGTTCAATTTTTTTAGGACAGAGACACAGATCACAATGGTTATGGCCTCACCTGGACCAGACAGCAACAAGACTGTTAACCTTGGACTACCAATGACTCGAGCTGAGGTTTTTTGTCCAGGGATTTGCCCAAGTCGAATCTGAGCACATACACTTCCTCAGCCTTCTACACTCCCATAACCTACGCTTGAATCTCTCCGAAATACCGAAAAAGCTTCGATACTAAGTCATCGATGCGTCCACTGATTTCGCATAGTTAAGAGTATGAGAAGATGCAATTCTGAAGCAGCTGACAAAATAAACACATGCAATACCCACAATACGAGAGACGATAAAAACGAGACTGAATGTCTAACTACAAAGGTTGGACCCTCTTCCTGCAAACAGGTGTTTCATGTGACACTGAAGGAGTTGCATGTCGTGGAAGGACCACATTCCAATATCCTTACGTAACCAACATATACAATAACTTTGTTTCTCCCAGTCTGAGAAAAAACGTCACAAAAAAAGTTGTATTATATCACTATTTCACCAATAAACATTACCGTCCCAAAATTTATCCCAAGGACACCAATATCAGAACATCCGACAAATGTCCTAGGATGAACTTACGAGTTGGTTGTCCCTCCGGAAGAAACATCCAGGCACAAGAAACACCACACTATAAGGTCTTCCAAAAATACGTGACCTTTCTCCGTATCGGGCATCATTAAGTGACGTGGGGATTATCTAAACTTAGCCCTCCCGGTAGAACTGACCCTGAAACACACGGCATGGTCTGGGACCATTCTGTAGTGCGCAAATCAGCTGCCTGTTGAATTGGGATATCCGGACCCCAGCGGCTTCTATGCCGGTAATTTCAAGACTTCTCCCGCATAGTTAGCTGAGGAATTCCCAGACAATTTGACCCACTTGTAGAAGTTCACCGGGCATGCCCCCAGGGAAAACGCCCAACTCGCCCAATGAAGGGGCAAGTGACATAAGAATGTAGTACGTATTGTGTACCGTTCAGGTTGAGAATAAACAGTCATATAAGAATATATATTAATGATACTGTTAAACGATTCCTACTCTACAAATTAAGATCGGTGGTTACAAAGGGTCAGCTTCATTTTCCTGCGAATCGGTTTACTTTGTATCCGTCTATGCAGCTTGTTCTGATAATTTGAGTAGTCATGGTAAGAAAAGCACTACTAGAGTTGGAACGACCTTTATGAATATTCAACTAAGATAGTCGACCTGATGTAGTTTAGTATTCTGGTAGGTTCCGTTGGGTTTCCACCAAGGTCTAGTTCCAAACGCGATTCTCTGGTTTTTATCCTTGCCACCATCAAACGTATTTTCCAACAGCAGACTAACGGCGTTTCCGACATCGACCAACAGGCACACACACCAGGACTGGGGCCTTGCAGGCGTCGCGTTGAACGACATGTAACTCTGTTCGTTCTTGGAATGTTTTCAAAACAACCGCAGTTTCCTCTGGCAGTCTTCGCCCCAGGGCTACTCCAAGCAATTCGAAAGTAATGATCACATTACGATCAACTCAATTCCAACAACTCATACAATTACAGAAATTCAACCTTATCTATCACAACTTGGATACAATTACGATGTATATGACGCATCCTGCAAATGAAAACTATTTATTCTGTCATTGACATTTGTTGATTCCACCAACAACCGATGACGGGGCCGCTGTCAATTTTACACATTAGCCAATTGAAGCGGCAAAAATCGATTCTAAAAAAACGACCTACATCAGTGATAATTATTTTACGCAAACATTTTACTTTGTTCGCATAAAAGTGGAGTATTAGAGTTTGTCCGGTCCGTGAATGGTGTAACATTTACAAGAGGATCTTTACTCTCTATTTATCAGTCTATGGAAACAGGCCTCGTTCCCAGCACAGCGGACTTTTGCTGTTTAACCTCCCCCTGTCGGACGGTGAACCTACACTACCGGACGGTGACACGTGCGTGTACCAAGTTCAAACTAACATTTTGATGAAGACTTTGTCAATGCTGAAGTCAAAATCAACTTTCTTGTGAGGGCATTGATAGGGCTCACACGGTGTACTGGTGTGTTATGTGTCAGTTTACATTGAGGCTTCAGATGTCGTTTCTTTGACGTCGAAGACGTCTCGAATTCGTAATTTCTTGACATGACAGTTTTTCTCGGGCACCGAAAAAGTTATATATGAACACAAACGTCCAGACATATATAGAACGCCTAAAACATTTGCATTGTGGGAGTTACAGGTCATAAACGTGACACAGAAATGTTTTAGTAATTGCCTACCCATGTCGCCAGGTATGTTCTAACTTCTAAGTTGTGTAGCGCAGGACTGTGGAGTCGGGCACGCACAGACGCACACGTCGTCAGGCGTGAGACCACGGAGCATGAGGTTTGTTTGGTTAGGTACAAAACTTGACTACAGTCAGAGATGAAAGGATCTGTTGCGGCCGATGAGAACTCTGATAAGGGCACCCAAGGAACAAAGAGCTGGTGTAGGGAGGCATCGGGCCATAGGAACATCTTAATAGTTCCGCCCGTCTCAAGCCAGTCCTGTCAGATTTTTACCAATCACTTCCATACCCACAATATCACGTAAACGACAGGTTATTGAATTTCTCGCAGCCATCTACCAGAATGTTTCTGTGCTGTTGTTAGTAAATAAATAACACTAACGCCATCGTTGTTGCAAAAAGAACAGTGCTTGTCGCCGTCGGAATAACCACCGGTGAAAACCATCATCGGTCTGCATGGGCAGCAATGACAGAAGGTGATGTCGGAAAATATAACTTCCTCCGCTCAAGTGACAATGGCCAACGTTATTGAAACAGTCTAATATGCACAGAAATGTAAAACATCCAAAACCGCTAGCAAAATACTGGTATTTCTAGTAGTAGTACTAACTATCCTCTGTATAAACCAATGTGTATGGAAAGGCTACGTTTGAACCACCACCAAAATGTCGGTG
>LZCU01004435.1:0-12428 GCA_001663935.1 Asymmetron lucayanum | reverse complement strand
CACAACCCCAATTTTCCTGCACCAAAGTGTATATGGAGGTGTCATATTTGCAATATCTTCTCTTTAGGGTGTCACTGTTTTGCAGACATTTATGCATAATGTTTCGTCAATAAAATATTTCCGCAGAACGGGACTGCATAATTGACACGGCATTAACGCCTAAACGTTTACGTAAACTTCTTTCTATGCACGACTTGGCATCATAAGCGTAAGAGCTTATAAGATCGCATTTCAAAGTCCTCTAGAAAGCTTGCGGCGTATTTGCGGGGGAGGGGGATTAGGGCTGGGGGATTATCACGGCAACATGATACTAGGAAGATTTATGGTGTAAAATGATTTTGGTGTACTTTACAAATATAACTGATTGATTGGCTGAACGGTTATTTTCATCGTAGAGGGTTCAGCTACAGATAGGTAGATTAATAGTTAAGCAGCTTAGAAGAAAAAACATATACCATGCTTTGATTGTGATATATGCTAAACATATCAACGAAACGCCTTGTAATGTAAACTATATGAATATGAACGCCATATATTGAAGAAAAACATATGAATGTTAACACCTTATATTGCTCAATGACGGGGCTAACTCTTTGAATTAGCTAATTGAGTAGCCTTGGCTGAAACGGCAAGCTTAGCTTTTGTCCTTCATATCATGATATCATATCATGCAATATCATATCATATCATATAATAAAATATATCATATCATATCAATTCATATCACATCACATCATATAGATATCCACCTTACAGATAAGGCAGAAGGGTAAAGGCTTTTTGTAGTATTTTTAGTTGCGTATGCTATCTCGGGTGAATAATGGGCACACGCTCAGGAAACAGGAGCACTGGACTACCTGCGTAATATTGCATTTGTTTGAGGCCGTGAAAGTATGATCTTGACTGATGGCTGTCGTTAATCATACCCGCAAATTTATATTCCGGGTAAAATTGTGAATATGAGAAAATCGGATACTATATTAGACAGGCACACCATACAAACCCATGTAACCATCGACATCAAGCAAAACGTATACAGACAGCATTTGACTTGAGAACACAGGTGAGGATAGTGATAAAATATTGAACTCTATATATAGTTCCTGGCCTGTTACTTCAAAGTGGGTACTTGTATCAACGAAAATCCTAATGGCTTTGATCACACACAACAAAGCACGTACCATGAATTTTCAGCTGGATTCGCAGCCTTCATCAGACGGCTGATTCACCCACTGTCAGATAACAAGTGGTGTAAACAATACATTTTGTCATAAGCATGGCGGCTTGTCAGTCTAAAATCACAACGAGCCTCGTTTTCGCGCAAGATCACGTACCTTCGCGTAGCGCTGTACTCTCGCGGGACCACTTTTCAACATGGCAGCTGAGATTGGAATTACCTGTATTATGTCTCTTTAATTTCTTTCACGAACACATTGAGGCTGTGGAAGGAAACAAAGACTGAAATTTAAAGAACTCATTCGTCAACATTGATTTGGAAGTGAGGTAAGTATCCCATACCTCCCTTTGTGTGGCCCGGGAGCTTGTATTGTCAGAGTCCTCTGTGAACTCAAGGCTAACGTTGATATCTGGATATTGGGCATCCGTTGTTGGCGTCAACCGCCCTGTATAGAAGAGGTCAGAATCAATATAAGATGAAGTCTGATTCATCATGACTGGTGTTTGTATTTCCCGTCCTTTGTATCCGTGTCAGATAAGATTATGGAAGATCAATAATGTGTTCGAAGCATGCTTGGTAATCTATCTAAAGGAAAAGTTCTATAACTGCCGAGCCGTTGTACTCATGCATGTTGGCGGCTATGGCACAAGGACACTCAATCGAGTGCTCATGCAAATGCTGTCGATAATGGGTATAACGTTATGACAGAAGTAAATCTAGAGCAGTATAGAAAGGAGAATGTTCTAGCGTCTGTATCGCAGTAATTCAGTCCTCTTCATGCAGTATGTGTTACAGACAGTCATCAACGCAGATCTTAACTTAAGCTTTTGGAAATTCAAATCAACTAAAGAGGCGATACCATTCAACTACACATGCCAGTCAGAAAACGTATGATGTGTTACCAGAAACGATTTGACCGTGTAGGTTTGAACACAGCGTATTGGTTTGTAATCTGTGATGGGGAACGAAATCTCTACCAGCTGAACATTAGTAATTATTAACAGGTAACACATATATTAATTTATCACAACAACAAGGTAATCATGAGCAAATTAGCAACAAAATGCTACATGACTTAAACATTAAGACCCTATGTTTGCAGTCACTGCAATCAAATAGGCAGTTTGCTTATTACCGAAAACTGTCTAGATATTTGTGATCATATCATTGGCATATATCTTCTGCTATTATGGTATTTAATCTTCGTGGCTTTATCCTTAGCTCCCGTTATCTTAGGTGCAGTTTGACAACCCATTACGGCGTCCGGCGGTAGAAGAAGAACCAATTGCTGAATGTTTGAGCTGTTTGGGAAAATTTAATAGATATCATATTTTTCTATTGAAGTTGACAAATTTGTATATTAGTGTCAAATGTGACCGGTGCAAATTCTATTTGGTATCTATAAGTTGGTTATTGCGACCGGAAATAGTATCGAAAGTTTTCAGATTGCTGTTGGAATATATAGTATTCCCATTGAGATTACATAAAGCCCAGCTGCATCTACCCTTGCTGGAGAATATCCACGTAAACGATGTCATTGTAATGCTAACGGCAATAGCTTTTGCACTTTGATACCATTACCATATCACTGATGCCTATAATATTTTTTTCCAAATGGTCCAGACTCGTGTAATGGCAGATCTTTGTTCTTTTAGGATTTAGGGTTCTAGTATGTGCGGCTAAAGTCGTGCGCTATGTGTTGCCAGACGCCCTAAATCAATGTTATATCCCAATTGTCCTGGATGTACGTCGCATTCTTGTGAGACATCTAGACAAATGTAGAGCTTTCTGGCTTCTACGGGGGCTACAAAATTGGCCGTTATTTCCTACATGTGCCTATATGTTATGCTGCTGTGAGTTTACCTCAGGTACTGTCAGCTGTACAACGCAAAACACCAAGTGACTCAAATCATGCCAAGTAGTCATGCTATAATGCATTTAATTAGAACAAAATATAAAGAACTCGTGGATAACGGTTCACAATAAAAGTTACGGAAGATAAGCCTGAATGGCAGAGAAGATCTATATTTGTCTAGATGTCTCCTAGGAAAGTCAGATAGTCAGTTATATCCAAGACGCTTGGGATATGATATTCATTTAGGGCGTCTGACAACTCATAGCGCACGAATTTAGCCGCACATACTAGGACCTCAAATCCCAAAAGAACAAAGATACACCATTACACGAGTATGGACCATTTGGAGAAATATTAGAGGCATCAGTGATATGATAATGGGTATCAAGGTGCAAAAGCCATTGCTGTTACCATATCAATGGCATCGTTTACATGGATATTGTCCAGTAAGGGTAGATAGAGTTGGGCTTGATGTAATCCCAATGGGATACTGTATATTTCAGCAGTATATTCCAAACTTCCATCAAACTGTTCCGAGAAGTTGACCAATTTAACAGACCCATTCTCAGAAGCACCAAGTAGAGACCAATTAGGGAAAAATGAAGCATTTCCGTTTCATGCACATTATTTAATTATCACTTAATATCTGTTACTTAATCTGAGTTGACAAATATAATTCAATCCCTTCATAAATAAGTAGTACGCACCCAAAATTAGATTTAGGTTTGTCCTTGATAAGTTGGTTTGTGTTTTTAACGTGTACAAAACTTATGAAATCTACTCACCTTGTAGCTTACATATGAATGTATATCACTGCTAGATGGAATATGGGATTTATTGAATAGAAGAAAACAGCCCATCATTTGGTGCCCTGATTTACATTGAGACTTTGCAGTACATGTAGGTGTGGAAGAGACATGGTTGGTTACTAGTAATCTGACAACCCGGAAAAATAATGGCACTGCATGCAGATATAAGCTATAACAAACCTACCACATCAGGTATATATACTTCGAGTTGTTTTGATTGGATTCTACTGACTCAAGTTTTATTTTTCAAAGGGGATCTTTAGGTTTGAACTAGGATTAAACCAGCCGCCAAGTCATATACGGTCAAGACAATCCTATTATTGCCAGTACAGATAACTATAATCAAGTATTGACTGTCTCCCTGAGCCAATTGTCCAGGTAAAGTAGACTGACGCCCATCGATCTGATCTCTATCGTATTTAGCTGACAACGGAGGGGAAGCTCAAAGCGCCTAACTTGCTTCAAAGTCGTCTGAAGCATATGAGCCACAGCCACGTAATGTAGTACGGCAGGTGAATTGTCATCGATTCGAAAACTTTACTCCACTGTCCATCAAGATAGGGATCTCCACTACTTGTATGTGAAATTCAACGAGAACAATCCTCTCCATCCAACTCATACCTCTACTAAACTCTGCTGAAATCTGGTATGACAAGGCATCCATTCTCAGTCATTAAGGGCAAGTCAGATAAGGGGGATCCTCTTTGTCCATCACCATTATCTGTGAATAGTATTCCTGTTGAGCTGCGCCTTCGGGGACGTCGTGAGAGGTTCATCCATATGGTAAGACAGTCTCAAGGTCTGAGGCACATTCTTCAAGTCTTGTTAGTCTTGAACCTTCAGACAAACAGAGATAGCCATCATACATAACGAGTCTGGTCATGATTTGTGGCCATGAGCTTATCTGATGGCTTTTCCTGGCTTTTTTGTTGTACGTAATTGATCGTCATGGCCGAGAACTAGATGACCGTATCTACTGTCTGGTGATTATGGTGACAATGAAATCAGTCATGGATGTTGGCAGGGCAATGTGTATAGATGGAATGTGTATAATGGGTGTCAACCATAAGACGAGCACCTGAAACTCAGTCGATTATGTCTTGCGCATCCCAAAGTTAGATATGGGGCCCCTTGGTAGTAACCGTAACGCCCAAAATACATGATGTCTTGCAAAGTTGATATGGTTGGTATAAGGAGTGAAAAGATACCCGGCCAGAAACGACAATGCAAATATAGTTTCATCGGAATGGTTGGTCATTGGCGACTTGATTAAAATCAGACGACTAAATGTGGAAGCTGAAGAAGGCAGCAGATCAGGTGTGGTATTTAAGAGATTTTCGCTGTGTCAAAAATATCAGATATACTTAATTGATCTCTCTGCCGTTGACGTTCTAATCAACAGTATAGGTTGACGAAGTACCTTTGTCGATTTGTTACCAGAGTCAGATATAGTATGAGACAAAAGACTTGTGTAGTGCTCAGACGTAATCCTTAACGAATTTCTACAATATTTGGTACAGCAGTTTAAGTTTCCCTTAAACCAATTTAGTTTTCATGCTAACTACTGGTGGACGCATTAAGGAAGTTTTTAGGAAATGCTAGTCTTGCTTGAATCATTGTACTTTCGGGTATATTGACTGCCAAGATGAGCCCCACACTAGCATAAATCTGCCTGGAATAACGATGTAGTAAGACCTTTCTAATCACGAATCATGTCCTCGAAGGAATACTGCCAGACATAGTTTCTCAAAATTGGGGTCAATAATTCCTCTAGTGTGTTACCGTAATATAGCCAGGCTATGTCCATCCATTATGAGCAGTGCACGGGAGACCGGATAAAGATATGATTGAACAGAAACATTTTATGAACCCTCACAGGGACGACAAATGACATTCCAAGGTATCAACTAACTCAGATACTAGCATGAAAACTCATCTGTGCTGATATTCCAAAGTTTTGTCATATTTTTCCAACATCTTTCTCTTCTGTGCCGTTCTGTAAGAATGTCCCTGGGCAAAAGGGTAGAAATCCATGTATTTCTATATAGTTTATCTCAATGCAATGCAAGCTGTTCACTGTCACATTTCGCATTTGCATCTGGTGAAACATCTAAGCTCATTCAGTGAAGCTCAGTTCCAGTTACATAACCAGTCTGCCACACTCATTTGCCAGTAACAAAGACATTGACCAGTTTTCCTTGCATATCCCGCTCTTTTGTCAGTATGCATACTTATGTCTATATGCAATTCCTTATATTGACCCTATAATGCCATTCCGAGTAATATGGAAGATGAAACAATTAAGACAAGTGTGCGAGGGTCAGTGGAATGCTCGCAGCAAAGTGACTCTGTGTAACAGGAGTTACATAGATGGCACCCTGGGGAAATGGTGGGTCGTTAGGTTGACAGCCGAAAGCCGTCAATATACCTGAAGAAACCGCTTGGGTATGGAAATAACTGGCAAGAAAGGAAGAAAACGACACGAGAAGTGCAGGTCGTAAGTCAGTCGTAGAAATTGTGCTTTTTTCAAAAGGAAAGTAGTTCAAGTCTCAGATATCTTAGTGTATCGGGAAGTTATGCACATGGGCACCATGGATCCCAGACAGAACATCTCAGAACTGGTAGACATTTGGGAATATGGCCCGTGATATAAAAGCCGACCCAGATGTTTGCTATTCAAGACATGACGCAGGCTGGAAGAGATTAAATGGCACCCTCTCCAAACCCAGACGTAATGACAGGGGAAGTCATTAGTTTGATTAAGAATAGATGTATGGCCGGGCTTCTCAGCAGAAAATGGGCTTCAGATGGGCGATGACGAATAATGAGAGCAGGGAAGGGTGTGCCAGGTTGATAAGAAGGCAGGAGGACTGAACGATAATCAGTAACTACCGCTGGAGCTTCAATAGTCCTCCTTAGTCGTTTCTATTTGACTAATGATACATTAGAAATTCAGTCTATCCCTTTTCCAACAAATGTGTCAAGATCTAGGGCTGTGATACTACTAAGCTGGTAGAAGCGTAATGAACTGGTACTGCTGTTGGTCCCAAGAACGTACCGTACCCAGATTGTGATGTCGGGGGACTGATACCAACGGGATGTCTAGAGAGTTTGCAACTGACGTCACAGGAGCATATGGGTCATATTGTTCCTGCTGCAAAACGTGATCCGAATAGATTGCATTGATGTATCAAGCAAAGCTGTTACTGAAGACATGTGTAATTTGCTGTTTTAGTTTTCAAAATGCAGAAAATTTGCCTCATAAATTCATTTATATAATTATCCGTGGATATTCTGCGTGAATGAACTTGAGGTGTAGGTCTAAATCTTTAACACAAATAGAAAGCTAAGCAAAAGTAAAAATCTAAAATACAACCACTCTATTGACAAATGGGAAAGCATATGACTACTTTCGAGGAGCAGTTTACAAAGCGATGCAATATTGCGAACGCTTTGGGGATCAAAGGCTGTTATCAGTACTGATGCAATATCGATCCAGGTTAGCATTCAGACGCTTTTAATAGAAAAGTCTGCATGGCTGCATAGTAAATTATGGTACTGGTAAAGCTACCATTGAAACTTACATCTACTGTAACGCTAGCATTACCACAAAGTATTCCAGTTAGAGAAGCGTTGAAGAGGACATGTGTACCTTTATTTTTATGTCATTTTGCCTGTGAATCGAAAAACATTGCAATAACGTCTGTACAGTTAAAGTCCTATATTCATGCTGCTTCTGATGATTGGATCACTGTTTTAATTCCAAATCTCCAGTTCCCAGTTTGGAGAAGACAGCTGATATTTCAGATGCTAGGGAACGTGCATCCGCGCCTCTGTCATGTGATATATTCTGATATCAGATTTCTCAGAATCATTTGATCGTTGCAATGATCACATCCATATCGTGAGTAGGCTGTTCGATACGTATAATTTGCTGGTCCGACTGAAATGGTTTCATAAATATTGTGGCCTTGACTCTATCTATTGAACTGTGGGAAATAATCTAATGTAGTATCCCCACAAGGAAAGTCATGACTGGAGCAAAGTGAACTTCTCCTAATTAAAGGCCACTTTGAAGGGCATCCATTAAATTCGTCTATTCAGTTCCATTGGTACCATAGGCGTTATATCCAGATATCCCATCAAATTGAATGTACGAGTGTTATGTCGAAATGTCAACGTGCCTGTGCGGTAATGAAGATATGGAATAAAATCATCCAGGTGAATTGATAATCGCCAGGTGAGTCCATTGTTCTTGGGTACATGGGATATCATTGAACGCCAGATAATACCAGGATTTTCTATGACATAGATTTTACTGGCCGCACGTGCTCGGGCGACGGTTCAAAATGAGAAGTTAGGAACGGAAATAGGAGCGGGAAAGGTAATGAACGATACGAATATGTGAACCGTATGCAACTTTGTGCAGGTTGTGGCAATTTGGTTGAATGACATTCTCTAGGTTGCGGCCTGTACGGTTTATTACCTCTGTGCTTTGATTTCACACATCTTGATATGTAGCTTTTAGTAGAAGGCAGGTCATTAAAAAGGCCGAAATATTTTTCAATTATTAGCTGCTACATACATCGATTATGCTGTAGATGCAGCCGACGCGCGGGCTTTGGAACGACGTCAGTGATACCAACAACCACAAGGGTATTACACATGGGTATTAACGGTTACCTCTCCTTCCAGTGCAAAAATACGTCATTACCACAAATTGGAGAGGATATGTGGTTAACGATGCTGTCATCTGCACCCATGTATGCGCCTAAGGTAGTACCAGTAATCTTCTAGAGACAATGAACTAAATGAGGCGCTTTACGAACACGAACCGAAACTACTGAATAGGAAGAATGGGTGTTAGGTATGGTAGAAAAAATCTATATGAAAGTTGACCCCATGATTCAACCATGCCACAATGGTACACTTTACTTCTGACTGGATGGTTGAAAAACCACGGGAACAAAAAGGCCATAATGTTTCTAGAAAGAAAAAGAAAGAAATACTACAATTGCCTCCCACTTTTGACAGATGCAGCGGAATGCACCTGTCCACGACACTGCACACAAACGTACAGTTAGATTTATTACTGAGTCCAATGTAGGTCAGAAAATTCCACAGAAATGCTCATTGAGATAAGATCATTGACGACATTACCATCCTTTTATGTCAGGTCATGAATGCCTTCGATGGGCATCCGTCTCGTTAATAAGATCTATGATAACCTCCAATCTTTCCCATTGTGAGATAATGTCCAATATGCCAACCACAGTGAATTCAAAAGAAACCGTTTTAGGTCTTTCTTTTATGCACCTTTTGACCCCATAGAATCTGACCTGGGCTCTAGATAAGAGCCATAATGTGGCTGGGGCGCAGACTAAAGTTGATAACAAGGATTACCTATCGAGTAGAGTGAAGGAATTCAATACCTGAAATCGCGATATCTTATCAGGTCTTCTCATGTTGAATGGCAATATGTGAGACTGGTACCAAGTGACAATATAATCATGGGAACATTAAGGTAAATGGTATTGATGAACTGCAATTCTAAGTTTGTCACGTAAGTTTTTTCAACCTAAGAGTACGTTCTTGAACAATCTCAGCACTATTCATATGTGCTCATGTGTATGGTTGGTGCTAGGCATCCTCTCATCTCGCTAGTTTCTTTCATCCTAAAATTGGCAATGGCAATGGACTTTATGGTTTGAAATATGGGCACATTTAGGGAAGATTTATTGCCTAGTTCGCCACATGAAAACCATTTGGTGTTAACGGGCGGTTTACTACAAATAGAGTTCCGTATTACAGACGATGATCATGGGGATTACTGCAGTAGGGGCGGGACTTTCACGGCCGTTATTCCGAAATGGAAACGATAACAATTGACATCTGTACTGACACTGAGGCACACGGTCAAAAATTACGGTTTAGTTCCTGATATTGATTGCTACCTATCACTCTATCTCTCTTAGACACACACTAACGCACGCACACACACACACTTCTACCGATTGATTTGACTATCACCATACGTGCAGTAGGTGTCAACGTATGTATCGGTATGAATGGTCCATACGGAACATTGATCCACCGAAGACATCCGCCTATTGGACCCCTGATTTCTTCGCAAGATCAAATCCGGCAACATGACATACTGATAAAACAACGAACACTTCTTGATATATATATCGAGTATGCTATTGAAATTGTAGATAGCTTCATCCGCTATAGCAAAATGTCGTCACATTTCACTTCATACCTCAGTTCCCATATTGTCACCTCGCCTGTCCCCCAATGCCACCCAAAATGAAACCATGCCGAATCAATGTGAAAGAGCGGCTACAGACTTACCAGTTATGGTGACAAGTCATTCAAAACAACTGTGGACTTGCAATCGTCAATAACACTCCCATTGTGTTCACACACCAACTTAGCTGACGCCTCTGATATTGCATTTGTCCCATGCTTGATGAGATGTGGGACAAACCTTCAGTCTTAATACTTCAGCTGTCATTGCCTTGTCTTTGGACACAATGACGCGAGCACCTTATTCACGATTTTGTACTCCTTATTTTCTATTGAAACATGTTAAGTACCAGAGAGAGACTCACTGCTGTATGTGTGGGCGACAAGGGGCGACAATTAATTACAACTAATGAGGGCACAGGTTTTTTTCCATGTTTGTTATTAAATGACTTGTACATCTTTGAGCCGGCCAACATACTTTTACTAAGCTGGCTGTTTAAAGGTATCGCCTCCGAAGAGATATACAATAGCTATCAGATTCAAAGAACTTTCCATTGGTATGGAGCAATATTAGACATCCAATGCAACAATCCGGCAGCAAATCAAATTAACCCCATTTCTACCAATCGTGTTCACGCATTCTAAATGGAGATCCTTCAAGGTTTCCAAGTCACCATATTGCCTCAATCTTGATGATTCTGAAGCTAAAAATGTCTAACTCAACGTGTGCCTGTCACCCACTCCCTTTCGCTCGAAAGCCTTTAAAATTGAATAATTGACAAAATCGCACAGTTCGGCAAACCGGAACTTTCCTATTAACTTAATGTCTATACTTTGCACCCAGCCGAAAGGACGCACTCTCCATTATCTTGAGAGCAGGTGTCGCCTTTCAGGTTGCCATATATCTTCTGTCGAGTTATCTGACTGTCACACTGAGCAGCAAAACCATGTTCGTCTGTGATGTCTTTTTCCTTTAGGTGTTAAAGCCTGAGAAAGGAGGCGTCAGAAATGTAAGGTCAAAGAGTATCGCCATACCCGTGGGTTGTGGTATAATACATAGGCTTCTTTACATCCGAATGCACCTTCACTATCATACTCATTGCAAGGCATAGGCCCATTCAGACTGCCATGTCGCTTCGCAAATGAAGTGATATAGAAATGACAGATGTACAGTCTATGTCTGCTACGTCTATTGCTGAGCATTGGTCATAAACTGTGCTCGATAAGGTTCATACAGATACCAAATGTTTGCGTACAAACAGTAGTTGCAGATGGATGAGGGATAGAACTTATTTGTTAAGGTTAATCTAAACAGTTTATGATTTTGATGACGGACCTGACAATCATTCGCTTCCGATTTGCGATGTGCAAATATTGTTTGTCTCCGGTTATGCTGGGCAAACGCATATTGTGGGCGATTGTGGCATTCATGTAGAATATTCATTCTACTTGAGCTCGTCTATGTGATAGTCTGCACTGTACTGAACAAGGCTTCATATCGTTTGATGTATCTCATATCATATCATATCCTAGTCTAGATCATTTTTGCAGTTTCGTATGCATCTTCATTATAGAATTTACATCAATAATGATAAACATATCTTCAATCTTCAGATATACTATTCTAAAAATAGTTCAGCAACTACCGTTTATCACCATTCTGTCTAGTATGTTGTGACTGAGACATTTTGGTTTTGATGTCAAGCAGGATACTAACCAAGTTATCTTGTAAGTAACGCTGAGAATGCATCTCAGTTGTGTTGTTCTGAATAACCCATGGAAGGCACCGACCTGCTGTAGGTTAAGCCTGTCTCGTGGGACACGATACATTTCCAAACAGATTGCTTAGTGTATCTGGGGGGCAATATGTCACACAGCTTACCCGTCTGTCAACAATTACGAGAGATAAGAGAAGACTGATTAATGGCGTCAGTGCACTGGAACTGCAGACGTCAGAGAACTTTGCAGCTTCGGGCACTCTGTGTGATGTGTGAAACATGCTGTATATTTACAGTGACTTTGAGATTTGGAAGCCCCTATACAAAGAGAATGTATAATTACATCAAGCGGATGGTCAACTGAGAATATAGACAGCCACACACAGCGATCTGCTACTAGACATAGGTTTGCCTGCCAAAGAAATTTTAGGGCTCCAAGTAAGAGTAATGCGCAGGGATTGAATAAAACACACAGTTGTACGGACAGAATGTTTTCTCGTAACGTAAATTATTCAAATAACAAATTGTCCAAAATTGTCTGCTTGATATACAGTCAAGATGCTACTTTTCCAACGGCTAGGCTTCAATGAAAATGTGTAACACTCAAAATGAATTCCCAG
>LZCU01003897.1:0-12010 GCA_001663935.1 Asymmetron lucayanum | reverse complement strand
CCAACTAAGCCTTTCTCAATTTTTCATACAACTTATTTCATGATCAAACTGTCAAATCCAAGACGAAAGCTTTCTTACCCTTCTAACCCCTTCGGTGACCTTCTCCGTGTACTTCAGACGACGTTCCAGAGTCTCTCTCCCATCCGGGACCCCACAACGCGACGATGCTCGTGTGTACATGGCTGTTGCCCTGAATAATAATAAGTTTATTGCAAATTTTTGCCCGAGGACTAGTTGCAAGTATATGAAAATAAAGAAACAGAGTACAAACTCTGATAGTAAATGTGACTATGCTACATTCTAAAAGGAAGTTGTCTTAAGCTATGTCTGGAGGGTTTGATTTGTGTAAGCCGTGGGATACGTAATGCCCCAATTTTTCCACAGTACGTGGGGTTTGGATGCCTAAAAGAAGAATGGCCTTTTCTTCGCATTTAGCTTAGGGAAGTAGGAGTATATTTTAGAGTAGAGAGCTCATATCGTGAGTTTTCGTAATATGAACAGTTTGAAATAAAGACTTTGTGTTTCGTCTTCCACAGCTTTTGTACTACAATACTTACATCTTTAATTGCTGTGAGCTGTTCTTTGCCTTCCCGTCGCGGAGGTACAAGTCCCCTAGAGCTTTACACGCCTCCACCTCTAGTGGCAATTCTTTGTTCGCAATGGCGTGCACTAACGTTTCCGTATAACGATCTTCCATGACATGCCTGTGTTTTTTCTTTCCATCACCCTCCATCTTCAGAAATATTTCTGCAACTCTTACTGCGCTGTTTGTCTCTTTAGTCGCATCAATGTCGTGCTGCTGCGAGCCCTGCTTGAACATTCTTCGCTGCAGTTTCTCTAAGTATCCAATACGATGATGTAATGCTCTCTCCATGTCCGGATCCCCACACCTTACACGTGCAGCAGCGTACATGGCAGCAGCCTTCTCAATCTCTGCTGCCTTCCTGCCGACCCGGCCCTTCTGTAGGTACACATCACCAAGACTTTTCAGAGCCTCTACTTCAATAAATACGTCTGTACTCGTCATGGCGTCCCTAAGCGCCCTCCCATACGCCAGCTCCGGGTTAGACGTTCTGTTGAGGTAAGCCTGGAACCTGTACCATTTCTCTGTCTGGCTTTCCATGCTGAGATATTTGCTAGAATCCCGGCAACGTCCGGTTACGATGTTCTGTCTTCACAAGCAGCGATAGACTGACGATAATCTGTACCACTGGCGGATTTGATGCTGAACAGGCGAAACTATGGCAGCCACTTCCGCTTTCGGTCCAGCCTGGGATTTTCCATGACTCATATTACGTCACAGCTTTTGGCTTACGTACAAGCTTAATACGTGATCTAGTGCGTTTCTACTGAAGGAAATGATCGGGAGTTCCCAACTGTTTCGAATGCTGTGTTACTGAGAATCTGCAGCAAAGCAAAGCAGAAAGGTCGGTTCGTGACGCGTCAAATCAAGACTGACTGCCTCTGGAGGTCAGAGGTCATCAGTAGTGTGTGTTGCACCAGTCGACTCTCATCATTGGTGGTTAAATGTGCAAAAGCAGTTGAAAGTTTAGGTCCTTCAACCACAAAAAAAGATGATGATGAAAAGGTATATAGGGCGTCTTCCATCTGCGTTGTCAGTGCCCCTGGGCCGAGCATAGGTGCAAGCACTACGGCAGGGGCTCAGGTGTACTGGTAGCAGAATGTGTTCAACTGTATATTATTAGGAACTTTGTTTCCCATTTCTGCTGTTATGCTGAGTTATCAAGACCATCTACTAAAGCGGCTAAAATTGAAATGAGCAAGGGCGTTTATTGAAGGATTTGGTCATTGTTTGATTTAGTGTGTCCACTATATGTTTGAAACTTGTATACATATGGATATACATCATACTGTATTCTCGATGTAGATAACAACAACAAAAATATTTCAAGGTCACCCTAAATGTCTGGAACCTCTTTTTGTCTGGTACATAATTCAGTGGTACTACTTATCACTCCTGACCTGTAGAGCCAGGCACATAGGTATGCTGGGTCGAAAACAAACACTCTTGTTTAAAAAAAAATCACCACATATCCTCAAAAACCTAGTATTCAAAACTGTTGGAAACTCCCGGCTGTTTCAGTAACCAAGCGTCACACAAGTAACAGGTCACCGTGTCACGCCTGACACAAGACTGCGACGTGCCATGAGTCATGGCGTCAATCCCGGTGAGGCTGGACGGAATGCGGAAGTGATCCACAGCGTTTAACTCAACCTCATATATGCGGGTTTCTTAGAGGATCAAAGTCTAGAGCTGCTTCTAAATGCCAAACATTTAACCAGACATTGTGTGAGTTCTAGCAAATGTCTCAACATGGAAAGCCTGGTAAACAAGCGACACGGCTTTTGACAAAGTGTTGGCAATAGCCCTCAACAGTGCCGACACTGCTCCTAACCGGTTTGACAAGGTTGTCAGGTGACTGTGAGTCACAGGGGATCCCCGCTTGTTTTGCAGGGCGAGGTCCACTGAAAACATTTTCTCCAACGTTTCGTCTTTAGTCTAAAGCAGGCGGCGTTTTCACGGAATCGGCAGTCTCCAGCTGCGAAGGAACAACGGTGGATATTCTGAGTATCACCATGGAAAGTTTGGCGACCAAAGTGCGAAGGTTGGAGTCGTACCTCGGCAAGGCTGGCAGCTCTGAGCTGGGCTATGGGAGGGCAGTCAGGGACGCCATAACGAGTACAGATGTGTTCATGGAGGTAGAGGCGCTGAAAAGTCTCGGGGATGTGTACCTACGGAAAGGTCGGGTTGGCAGGAAGGCAGCAGAGATGAAGAAGGCTGCTGCCATGTACGCTACTGCACGTGTAAGGTGTGAGGATCCGGACATGGGGACAGCATTAGAACATCGTATTGGATACTTAGAGAAACTGCAGCGTAAGCTGTCCAAACGGGAATCACAACTAAACAACGATGTGACCAGAAAGATAAGCAGTATAGTGAGCATTGCAGGTATGTTTCTGTCAATGGATGGTAATGTAAAAGACAGCCATGTCAAGAAAGATCGTTACACAAAGGTTTTGCTGAACGCCATTGCAAATGCAGATTTGCTACTTGAAGTGGAGGCCTGTAAAGCTCTAGGAGACTTGTACCTCGCAGATGGGAACGTTAAGTGCAGCCTACAGAAACTATCCATGGCAACGGCGATGTACAGACGAGCATATACGCTTTGTGAGTCGCCGGCCGGGAAAGAAACGCTAAAGCATCGCCTCAAATACTCAGAGGAAATCACGGAGGGAGTTATAAGGGTATGTAATATGTTATGTACAAATTCGTAATGGCTTTGGACGTTTAATTTGTAACCTCCGTGAGTGATCACGGGAGGTATTGTTATTACCCTGTCTGTCTGCCTGTTTGTCTGTTTGTGTTGATGGATTGTTATGATATTTGGTATGTTGGTAGATACTGATGTCACGATGAAGAGTTTCGATTTTTGTCTCCCTAGCGGCTTTTTCTGGCACTGCAGTTAAACTTCCTGTTTTGATATCTCGTGTTCTGACTTGTGAGTGGGACTTAGCTCTTGGGACAGAGAATAGGTAGTGCAGGTTTGTCCCCCTACAGTTCCATTAAGGCTGCTAGGGGGCCGTTTTCACCTCAGACTTTGAGCCACCATATCTCGAAAAGTGAATGATATATCTTGATGAATTTTGGTTTGTTGATAACTATTATAAGAACTACTATGTCTATATGTAAATTATGCAAATCAGTATTTCATTTGCATAAATAATGAGGCAGCCTTCTAAAACCAGTATGTTCTATTGTAAAACCCCTAAACACATGGGCTGTGTAATCTAGAGAGAGGCAATAATCATTAGGCATGTATAATGCAAATTTGGACCTAATTTACATATATTATGAGGAAATACCAAACAATGGAAGTAATGAATCTATTTCCACGATTTTTTGTTCGTAGGCAACTATGACTGTGACTAATGTGCCTATATGAAAATTATGGAAATCATTGCTTCATTTGCATACCTTATTTATCCAGTGTGTTCTATAGTAAGCCCTTCAAACACATCAAGTACATAACTAAATAGAGACAATAAATAGAGACAATAATTATTAGATGTGAATTATGCAAATGTGGATCCAGCTTGAATAATGTATGAGTACATATGAAACAATGAATATAGAATTCTATCTTATGGAGATTGCATTATGTCACGGAGGTCTTTTTTTTTTTCGAACACTTTTTCTCGTACTGCAGTTAAACTTCCTGTTTTGATATCTCATTTTCTGTACATCCTGTGGTCATGATTTTTGTGGGGGAGGTAGCTCTTGGGACCGAAAATATGTGGTGCAGGTTTGTTTTCCGTAGCAACCTTAATGGTACTGCAGGAGGCGTTCTCGCTTAAGAATTTGAACCATCATATCTTGAGAAGTAATGGATATACCTTGATGATTTTTGGTTTGTAGATAACTATGACAATAACAACTATGTCCCTATGCAAATTATGCAAATCAAAACTTCATTTGCATAGATAATTAGGTATCCTTGTTAATCCAGTGTATTCTATAGTAAGACCTTAGTTTAAACACATGGATTGTGTTATCTAGTGAGAGACATTCATTAATAGTCTTCAATTATGCAAATTTAGACCTTATTTGCATATATAATGAGGAAATACCAAACGATTGAAGTAATGAATATATTTCCATGATTTTTGGTTTGTAGGCAAATATGACCCTGATCAATGTGCGTATATGCAAAGTATGCAAATCATTGCTTCATTTACATACCTATTGAGGCAACCTTATCAATCCAATGTGTTCTATAGTAAGACCTTCAAACACATGAATCATATAATAAGAATATAGAATTCCATCTTATGGAGATTATAGCATCTACTCCAGGAGGTCTGTTTTCTTCGAACACTTGTTTCTATTGTCTGCAAAACTGATATATATGTTGCATCCTACAGTGCTGTTGGATAGCTAAAATCAAAGGTTGAAATCCAAGATAGGCATGTTATGTTTGTATGGAAATGCACAGATTTTAATCAGTTATTATAAGCTGTCATACTGAAACCGAACGTGTACAAATGTCGTCCACATTCTGGTTCATTACAGATGCTACTGAAAAATAGAAAGAAGACAGAGAATGTTAACATATCAAATCGTCCTGCAATGGTCAAGGTCACAACCTTGAAAGTGCGTGAAGAAGACACGGACAGAAAGAAGACAAAGAATGATGCGTCAAGTAAGATGGTCAAGGTCACAACGTCGGATTTCTCTCAAGGTCACGGCCTCAGCATGGAAGAAACGTCTAGGTGAGTTACTTCGATTGACGTAATCTTGGTTATCTGTATTCTGTCTTTTTTACAATTATACGGTTTACAATTTGAAGTGTATGATGTCCAAGCACTCAACTACTTATAATGCAGTTCTGGCTCGTGTGCCCTTAACGCTTGTTATTATGTATACCATCCCGGAAGCAATAAACTCCGTATCTTTAATGTAAACCTTCTCCAGGCAGTACAAAGATCATCTCCGGGAAGGTGACCAGGCCGTCCAGAAAGGAGACATGGACTCGGCAGAGCTACACTTTGCAGCAGCGCTCAAGTTGGTTCATGTCAGAGGTATAAACATATTGAATATTTCCTCGTTGATATTTGATAGTTTTATGCGTTTTTCTTAGAGGACGTTCGTCTTCGGAGAAACACTAAGGGACTATTACGTTAACTAAAGTCATGGCATCAAAATGGGAGGAAAATCAAAAATAAAAGCGTGCGGAGCTTTGAGAGCCGCAGTTATGACATGCCTTCCTTTCCCTGTTGTTTGCTCATGCTGATGTAAATTGTTCACCTGATCAACCTGTACTTTCAGCCAGCCATCTACCATCATTTTTCTGGCAATGGCTCACTGCAGGTTTTATTTCTTTTTAGATCCAACTGTCCTACAATACGGGATGGAAGTTTCACCCCTGCACAAGTTGGGGGGTGTCTACTGCACACGGGGGTGTCGATCCGGAGATGGGGGAGATTTTGTCAAGGCAGCTGCGCTGTATCAGGCAGCACTTGCTAGATCAGGGGATGCACGTTTTAGTGTAAATCTCAAAAGCGCGATAAAGCATGTCGACACATTGTTTCTTAAGCATACTTGTGGTATTTCTGATAGTGTGAGTTGTGCCAACAGTCAAAAACATCAGGACAATCTTAAGGACACGAGGATCAAAGTCAAACAGGAAATGGAAACCATCGCCAAAGAGCTGAACCCCTACATTTATGATGAGGACAGTCAGTTGGCGAGGGAGATAGAAGCAAAGCGAGCTGACGCGGTCAGACAACTGTTTGAGAAAATTGCTGAAGAAAGGAAAACGTTTATTTGGCAGTTAGTAGATGAGTGTATCGCGACGGTGGGTCCCCCTCCTAATAAGTACGCCTTGATAGGTTTGGGTTCCCAGGCCACGGGACTGGTAACTCCATACTCAGACCTGGAGTTTGCCATCTTAATACATGAGCAAAATAAAACAAATCTGTCGTATTTCCGTCAGCTGACTAACTACCTGCATCTTAAGGTGGTCAACCTGGGGGAAACTATCCTCCCAGCACTGGGTATTGAATCCCTGAACAATTTCTACTCAGACAACCCACTGGACAACTGGTTCTATGACTCTGTTACACCACGCGGGTTTGCCTTTGATGGGTCCATGCCAAAAGCCTGCAAGACTCCACTTGGAAGACAGGGAACTTCCACTGAATCACCCAGTGAGCTTATCCGGACACCACGGAACATGGCGGGAATCTTAGAACAGGATGCTTCCTTGTACCTGAAAGAGGGCTATCACCTTGCCAGTGTTTTGAGAAATATTTGTTTGATGGCAGGAGAGCAGAGTTTAGTTGATGAATATACTCTCCTTGTGGGCCAAACGCTCAAGACACATGAAGTGGAAATGGCAAGACAAATCATTCGTGAGAATGTTGCAGACGAGAATGTTGCAGAACAAGGAAAATATGATCTGCTGCTGGACGTAAAGAAACAAATCTACCGACTCCCGGCCCTTGCAGTGGGCTGCCTGGCTCTCCGTTCCAATATTGCACCTGATACAGTGTGGACAACAATTGACAACATGAAATCAAAACAAGTGCTTAGTGCTGACAATGCACATCATCTGAAGGTGCTGGTCAGCATCTCGGCAGAATTGAGGTTAAAAACCTACATTGCAAATGGGGGCCAGAAGGAGAGTCTGTCAGCCTTGTCTTCTATGACAACGTCAGTTGAGAAGACTGATGAACACACTAGTGCCTTAGACAAGGTGTTTTACAGTTCAGATGTGAAGCAACTGTTCAGGTACTACTATACAGCAATGCCACTGAAACGGTTTCTCCTAGAGAAAGAATTTCCTGTCAGGAAAAAGGATCTGTTTTCGCACATTATCTTGTTTGAAAACTCTCTGTTTGTAAAGGGGAATATGTACCGTTCTATGGGCTATCACAGGAAGGCGGTCAGGTTGTATGAAAAGGCTCGGGCGGAGCATGAAGACGTGGATGGGTTTCAAGCAGCCTGTCTAGAGGTCGCTTTGGGAGATGCTTGGTTATTTTTGGGAGACCATAGAAAAGCCGCTAAACACCACGAACGGGCACTTAAGATGTTACGGAGCTCTTCCAGTTCTGCACATCACCTTACTGCCTACTCACTAGTTCAGCTAGGGGAAGCTTTCAGCGAATCTGCCGAATATACAAAGGCAGTGAGCTACCTGACAGAAGGACTGGACATGTACAGGATACTTTATGGTCAGAATGCAACACACCCTAATATTGGAGATGCACTGAAAGCCCTAGGGTCTACCTTCCTCATGCTAGGTGAGTACAGGAAAGCACTCGGGTATTTCGAACAAGCACTGGAACTGCTTAGGAAATGGCATGGTGAAAGCACAGCACATTGTACCATTTCCGCATCACTTAATCAAGTTGGCAAAGCCTGGTATAAGAACAATAATTACAACAAAGCCTTGAGATTCTTTGAAGAGGGACTACAGATGAACAAGCGTATGTATGGTCAGAACGCCGTTCATCCCCAAACAGCTTTCTCTCTTGGTAACCTGGGATCTGTCTGGGAAGCCCTGGGGGATCCACAGAAGGCTATTAGATATAACGAGCTAGCACTGCAGATGTACCGTACCATCTATGGCGAGACCGCTGCACATAACTTCATTGCACGGTCACTCATGGGCCTGGCAGGGTCATGGAGCTTCCTGGATCCAAACCAAGCCATCCTTTACGGGAAGCAGGCATTGGAGATGACCAGGAGGCTCTATGGTGACGTGCATCCTCACACTGCTGAAGTCTTGAATAACCTCGGGACCTTTTGGGGTAGGTTGAGCGAACACAAGAAAGCAGAAAGCTGTATGGAAGAAGCAGTGCGGATATTAAAGGAAATCCATGGTCCGAATGCAGCACACCCGGACATTGCCACCGCTCTCAGTAACCTAGGGGGTGTCTGCAGTGGAATGGGTGACCACAGAAAAGCATTACGATGTCACGATGAAGCACTACACATTTATAATTGCAAACACGGACCATGCGCAAAAGGTTTCGATATTGCTTGCGGTTTAACCAACGTGGCGATAGCCTATTGTTCCCTGCGGGACTTCAGGAAGGCATTGGACCACTGTGAACAGGCGCTTCAGATGTTTCAAGATATCCTTGGTCCGAGTGCAACACACCATCGGATCGCTTCTATTCATGGGATCATGGGAAGTGCGTGGCTCGGCCTGGGAGATAACAGAAAAGCCATTGACTCCTTCGAACAGGCACTGAAGATGCTACGAACTCTTTACGGCTTTAGTACAGCACATTGGGACATTGCTACCTTGTTGGACTCCCTTGCCATCACTTGGTTTTTCGAAGGTAATCACGAAAAACAAAGACACTACTTGAATCAGGCGCAGCAGATGAAAAATGAACTGACATGCCAAGAATCGCTGGAATAGTCTGGGCCAGAGACAGCGATAGAATGTTCATGTCACGTGCATACCAGTTAGGGCAAAAAAATGATTAAATAAAGGCACAACAACAACAACAACGTTACTGTTAATTAAACAGGTACGCGCAGGTGATTGGGGAACTTAAGAACAAGCCAAAACTGCTGAAGAGACCGATTTTTGTTTTAAATGACGACGAAAGTTTCTGACCAGGGTGCGAAATTCCACCTGCATATGCACTTTAATGCAGGTAAATTAGATTTGTGCATGTATTTTGCTATCTGTATCTGTGTTAGCTGAGCCGGTATAACCGCCATTCGGCGTAACACACCAGCTTTCAAATGTCTACCTGCACCTAACCTGCACTGGTTATTAGGGAGTTTATATGGACTTTTGTCAGTGACTATTATTTGCTGTACTGATCATTACCTCTGTTCAAATGCCTAATAAGGAAGTCAATGGTTTCTTAGCAATTTATCTTGTCTAACCGAACAACTGTTACTGGTTAATACTTTTTTTCCTTGACAAAATGAGTAATTGTCCTGGGGCAGGTAACATTTATTTTGGTGCGGGTATACGCAATGTTAAACACTGCAGTGTAGGTATCCATGAAAATGTATATCGAACCCTGGTAGTGTATTGTACCCATCTACCTCCCTGTTCACATTACAGGGACCTGTACGGGTAGGCGTTTCTGTGTGACACCACTCATTGCCTTCCAAACTATCATGACATTCCTTTCACGCGATGTGCAACCATGGTAATTTAGGTTAAAAGGGTAAACGTTTAACCGACTTGAGCAAACAACTAAGCGAGCACACTCACTCACACTCACTAGGCGTGCAAATACTAAATTAAGCAAACCTCTCTGCTCGAGTTTATTTACCAGCACCCGGGCAGGGCAAGGACGTGGGAACGCCGCCAGATGGCGCCTCTGTGCAAACGGTCGTATTTGTCCGCACCCGAACAGTGGCCGTAGGTTTACCATAGGGCGGTACCATAACTATAGGTGTGCTGTGGTACAATAGTAATACGTGTACTATTATTAGTACCATGTTTTGAGGGTAATCTGTGGACCACGGATTTGTAGTACCACGCGCTGAGTGCTTCTGTCGGATTTCGTTGTCTCGGACTACAGGCTTCTAACAGGACTGAAAAGTAAGTGTTCTCACACTCTCCTATGGCAAACAATGTTTAGTTCTTCATAACTGTTAGCCATATCTTATATTCACGGTTAGAAATTCCCTAATGGTAAATGGTAAATCCTAAATATTTCATACACCATGTTAGAAAGTAAGCGGCTAAGACAATGTTTATATTAGACAATAGTGACGGGAAAGTTCTTTATTTCCATATGGAGGTTTAATATGGCGATGTCACAACAGGTGTAGAGTTTGCACCATATGGCAGAGATATAGGTTGAGGTTAAGGTAGAGATATTCGTAGGACCAGGGGATTACGTTACACAAATGTAACTATAGAAAATAGAAAATAATGTAGAAAATAATATACGCGACTTACTAATACGTACGAGCGTAGTACGTTCGTCATCACGGTCAGTAAAGTTTCTTCGCATTGGACGTGGCAAGTTGTAGGCAGGTGAAATAGTCAGCATTTTGGTTTAATTGTTTCTAGTACTGTTATATCAGTCTGAGAAACGCTTTGTGAATTTTTCCGTCTACCATTCTAAAAATATAATACTGAACATGCAGATAGCTAAAAAGACATTTTTCGAAGATTGAAACAGACTTTTTTTTTTCAATTTCGATGTACCGGGGTTGACAACTCCAGCAACTGCTCAACACAGAAGCACTACAGCTATGGAAACATGAAGCTCATTTGTATTCAGTGCAACTTCTAACTTTACGAACACTCCGACATCATTACTTGTAGCATCAACTATTGTGAGCTATTTGTTCAAATGCATAGATTTTATTCCAGCTGTTCGGGGAATATTGCCACGTCTTTAAGTAAATGAACTTTCTTATCATTCACCTTAATTGTGCGTCCAGTCGAGTTGAACAATTTTCCTTGTCGGAACAATAAGACAAATTGCTTCGAGTTGTTTCACCTGGTCAGGTCCCACCACGCATTGCCCGGGGTAAACAAATGACAGGATGGTATAGAGATAGAAACATTTATTTAGATCGTCACTGGGAACATCTTACTAGTTATACATTAGACTCGTGCACTGAGTTGCGTACATCAAATTTTCTCCCTCTTTTAAAATAATAGAAAGAAAGTCTGTCAAAAATATTGTAAAATGAAAACAATCCATCCAGGCGTTCTCGAGTTATCGTGTTCAATGACAAACAGACACACAGACACACGAACGAGACCGAAAACATAACCTTCTTGACGAAGGTAAAAATCTCTAAAATGAGGATATATCAAGAGAATGCTTTAATCAGAGAAGACCAGAAGGGACCTACATTAAAGTTCTACCGTTTGTAAATTGCCAAGTTCTGTGTGCCCGATCAATTTACAGCCTTCATGAAGACTTAGATGTCAAAGCTTATAAGGTACACTGTTTCTTGTTTTGCTCAATTTGTGCATTTTGATTTTAGGCGTACGTCCGCATTAGTTTTGAATGTCATCCATACTTCGTCTACTAAGCCAGCGTGGCCTAACCGGAATAGAAAATACCCAAAGGTCCTCTAACTTCTATTAGCAGTATGTCTTTCAAAAGTTACACCTACTTGCATGCTGTAGGTTAGGTGTGTATAACTTGTTCACTGTGCTTTTATATTTCAGTAAATTTCTGGGCCGTCCGCAGCTACGGACAACATGTACGTCCATAGACTCACCGCTAGGATTGTTCGGTCTAAAGGAAAACTGTTAAAAGCCCTTAGTCTCACAGTTGGTCTCATACTGGGGTTCAACATCTGGATAAAACTGACGCTGATCTCATCAGACAGTTCACCCCCGACTACCTGCAAGTACCCGGATGTGTCGCAAGTGAAACATGGCCTTGTCTACGTAGGAGTAATGACAGCGAGAAAGCATTTGAACACCCGCGTTGTCGCAGCTCAAGAAACCTGGGTGCGAGACCTTCCTGGGAAGGT
>LZCU01003618.1:1524-15982 GCA_001663935.1 Asymmetron lucayanum | reverse complement strand
GTCACGTCTTGGAAGAAAGCGTTGCACGGTGAATTAGTATTGGAGGCACGCGGAAGTGGCCTTTCCATAACACGGGGTTGTGGTTGTGAGCTTCTGTCAATATGATCATCAGGCAATCTGCACTGTCACCTTCATCGTCATGACTGAGGGAACTGTGGTCTGAAGTAGTGTAAAAGAAGAGGAACATGTATGGAGAGAAGAGAAATAATAGCAGTTGGATACATTTGTCAAGGGACAATTGGTAAAATATTGCAAAAAATAGTTGACAAAATTTCTGCCGATTTTGCCTTTAAAATGAAAAATTTATGCAGACAAGCGTGCATGTTTGTAATGAGTCCTACTTTTTTCAAATGTCTTTCAAGTACACATTTGGCAACTCAGATTATTTTATTGCTGCATTCCCCAACAAAAACAGTTTTATCGGTGTGAATTGAAAAATATGTCAAGTATGTTGCCTCTACTTTCTTTCTTGCTATATTTGTAGACAGCTTTTGTCTAGTAAAAGAGAAGAAGAAGTCCAAACTCTCAGGAGAATCGTCAGCTTTCCCTTATCGATAATTTCTGTACTCATCTTAGATTCATCTGCATTTTGTCTGCACCAGAGAGACCATGAATGCATTGACAGGCAGCCAGGCAGACGAGTGATAAAGTTTTACCGCGTGCGTACAAGGCCAGCCTATCATTGGAGTTCTGGTTGCCGGGTTGGTAATGGCCCGTGCCGAACATCGTGTCTCCTTGGCCGGCGGAGCCGAAAATGAGCCCCGGTGTCGTTATCGTGTTTGGGATGAGGCAGGGTGGGAGTGTAATCACTTGTGCAGAGTTGGAGCATCACGGAATGTTTGCCAAAAGGATTGACTGGTTTTTGTGGTGAAAAATGCACTTTACAACGACAGAAATATTAGTACTAAAGTCTTTTATATTAACATTGTATATGTTTGCATATGCGCTGGTGTGAGGCAGGGTTGGAGTGTAATCACTTGTGCAGAGTTGAAGCATCACGGAATGTTTGCTAAGAGGATGGACTGTTTTTGTGATGAAAAATGCATTTTACAAACTCAAGAAATATTAGTCTTTTATATTAAGCACAGTTCATTATCGTGTTTGGATGAGGCAGGGTGGGAGTGTAATCACTTGTGCAGAGTTTGAAGCATCACGTAATGTTTACTAAAGGGCTGGGCAGGTTTTTGAGGGAAAAATACATTTCGCAAACTTTAAGGCAGAAGTATTAGTACTAAAGTCTTTCATAATAACGTTTATCACTTGTGCAGAGTTGGAGGCATCATCTATTGTTTGCGAAATATCTGGACAGGTTTTGTGGTGGAAAATGCATTTTACAAAAGTTGAAATATTAATATTGTTCTTGCTACTTTAGATACAGTAACACTAACAGGAAGCCTCTGGGAATTTGTAGAAAGTCTATTATGGGGTTGTGAGTTCAAATCAAATTTGACCCTCAATTTCTAGAATAAAAATGTCCTTTCTAACTTTGTACCTTTAGCAATTTACAGAAATACTGTCAAAAAGCCTTTGAGCTACTGTCAGCAAAAGGTAAGACAGGGAAATTAAGATGTTAGCTGTTTACTGTGACCTTCCAATTCATTCTGGTTGGCAGGGTTATGAGTTCGATTCTCAGCCTGACCCTCTAATTTAAGAAAAAAATTCCTTCTCTTACTTTGCACATTGAATAGTCTACAGAAAAAAAAGGTTAACAAGCAAAAGCTAATCCTCTGCAACACGGCTCTCGCCAGCTCGAATTTTTTTTCCGTCAGCCCAGTTCCCATTTGCGGAAAAAATCTTGCCAAATGCCATGATTCATTGGAATTTGAATGGGTTTTTCTTATTTTGACCCATGATTTTGGCGATGGTTGATGGATTCGTTAAAAAAAATTTTCCGGCATAGACATCGAAGTTCCAGTAATTGAATGACGGAAAAACAGGTGCTGGCTAGAGCCCTGCTCTGCAATGAAGATGTTGACTTGTTGTGCGACCTACGAACTCCAGCCTGCACCTCGCCATTGTGAGGTAATGAGGTTAAGGATTCCCCTGATAGCAGCCGGAAAATGGAGCATGAGTGTTTTCACCCGTGGACTGCTCAGGCTATAATTCCCACCTTTTGAATTCCAAATTAATTTGATGTAAATGAATTCTGTGTAATTTGGCTCTAGCCAGCATCTGTCATTTTGACATTCGATGGAATTTTAGTGCTCTTGAAGAAACACTAGTTCCTGGCTTTCAGGGTGCAAAATTTTTTTCTTCTGTTTTCTGCAAAAATTGCAAGTTGTCTGTAATTCTTTCATCAGCTATTGAAAAAAAATCTGCAAATACCCCCAGCCAATGTTTCTGCCATTTATAATTTATACATTTCCATAACTGATTTTTTTTACTGCAAAATTGTAAGTGATTTCTATTTTATTCCCTGCAATTTCCATAATCTTCCTGCAAATTGTAAAGTGTAGGAGGGCTATCTTTCTTTTTTTAGCCTTCTCCGTTACCTAGCGCTATATCCAATACAGATTTGACAACCAAATGGCTTTTTCAGTGTTCTATAAAGGTTAAGGTCATTTTTGTTACATGGATAAGATAAAAATGAGACCAAATTACACAAGAATGCTTCCATAGTTTCTGTGGAAATTAAATTGACAGAAAAAGAATTTGAGCTAGCTGGATCACTGGTAGTAGGTTGGCATATAGGTTCAAACAAGACTCGAATTTGATGTATGGGTAGGCTCTAAAATTCAATAGATTATGGTCGTCTTGCAGTATTGGAAAATGTCTTGCATTTGTCTTTGTTACAAGGAATATCTTAAGAAAAACAGAACAGACCCTTAAGTGCCTGAGACACAGTGCCTGGTAACACCTAAGGCAGCAAGTTGCCTTGCTGTTTCTGTAACAGAGTATATTTTTTTGAATGAAGACCTTTATTGTATATTTGTACCCCAATGGCCTAAGTACTGGTCAGACATTAACAAACATAGACATATACAGACGACTAAAATACTCTAGTACTTTCAACTTCCTCTTGCTTCTTGGTAATTGCATAAATGTAGGAGGCTGTAGGATTGGTTAAAATTGGCTTATCAAAAGGTACAAGAAATATAAATTTCTCTTTACTATTTGAGTGTCGAAAATGAGGAAATTTACTTACTACATAACAAAACAGAATATTTCTATTGCTATTGTTTATGGCAAGGTGTAGCTAGCTCCATGCCCATTTGACAAATGGGTCTGCCCTAAAACCCTGTAGATTATGGTCGACTCCAGGTATTGGAAAATGTCTTGCATTTATCTTCGTTTGCGAGGAATATCGGCGCAGCCATCGGCCTCGACTTGCGCTAAGGAAGATGAAGAAGACAAGAGTGGCTATCTTCCCTAAATGAGCCGTGCTTTATGTACAAAAACCTGCTCAACTACAGGCCATTCCGTCCTAACCCATTACCTCCCATCCCATCTGGGGTTAGCCATATTTACCGGGAACTGGAGAATTGTAACAGCAAGGGGCCGTCCACTTAATCAGGCCTAGAAATTAAGTTTTTCCCTACTGTCCCAGAATTGTCCCAAAAAGATATTTCAGTTGTCCCAAAGTAAGCTTGGACTGTCCAAAGATTATTCCATCATATACACTGTCCTGTAGTATGGCATCAAATTCCTGCTATGCATGGACTGAACCAGAAGTGGCCACAATGTTCTTGCATATTAAATGAAGTGTTGGGAGTCGAATACCTGTTCGTGCACTTGACAATTGTTGGGGGTGAATATATTATTTTGCAGTTGTCCCAAAACTGTCCCAAACTGTGCAGTGTGTTGTTCCAGGCAACGTTTTTGTTGCCTCTGGCCATAGAGACACCCTTAGTTTCGAGCCCTGACTTTTAACGAGGGGAACTGATGTTAAAAAGATACTTATCAGAATGCAGTGGATGTTTGGTGGGCCCTCGAAATCCATTTTAGTTGTCCCAAGTTCAGCGTAAACGTACGCCTATGGTTTTATGGCAAAAACCTGTGAGTGCGTTAAACGGCCCCCGAACGTCCTTTCCGACAAGACAAGGACACGGTTAGTAATCCGCCATCCCGCGTGGATTGGTGTTAATGTTACACGTGCGGGATCCGCCACACCCTCACACTTTTTACGACGCGGTGATGGCATGTCGAGAGCCTTCCCCCATAATCCGACAATTACACCGAAGCGTGATGGATGGAAGAACGCACCCCAAATCACCATGCTTCAGCTCAGGAGTGAAATGTTATTAATACTTAATAATAATGGTAATTTCTGTTGAAAATCTCTTCCCTTGGGGTTTGGGTCGGCAACACCAAAATTGGACCCTTGGTCTTGTGTTATGCGTGTACTACTATCGTATATGTGACTCAGATCACCTGCAAGGTTTAAAAGGCAACATTGGTTGAATTAGAGAAAGCTGTATCAGTCTGTAGTAGCACAGATGCTGCAGTTTATGAGTGAAACGTTAATAGTTAATGATAATGGTAATTTCTAGTGAAAATCTCTTCCCTTGAGGATTGCGTTGGCAACACCAAAATTGGACTCTTGGTCCTGTGTTATGCTACCAGGGCTCTATATGCCCAAATCACCTGGAAGGTATAGAAGGCAAGATTGGTTGAATTAGAGAAAGTTGTATCAATCTGTAGTAGCAAAGATTGTGACACATTCTGATATTCCCAGTGTTAAATGCCAAACGGTGATGAATAATTAAAACTGCAGGAAGTCACATGTATAGGAATGTGTATAATGGCATCCGTAATGTGACAAGTGGAAAATGTTCAAAATGTGAATTTTATTTTGAAATACGTACAGAAAACTATGAGTGTTTAAAGATATGAAAATTCCATGTTATCCATAACATTAAGTCTGCTGTAGCATAACAAATGGAGCTGTAAAAAATGGAAGGATTTGAAAATTCTTCTACAATTTGTACAAGGATAGTCTTATATTTTGTAAATTCTTACCAGAATATGATGAAAATGAAAACATACAAAAAATCTGTCAAAAGATTTGGTAATTCTGGCTAATATTCATCATGTGTCTTTTGTACACAATAGACTATCATAGCGTATCCTCAAGTATATAATACTGTAAATGGAATTGGCTAAACATTTAAAATCTATTGAAAATTTCATAGCTCAGGTTCATATTTGCGATGCAAACCATAGTATCGAGTGCCTACAAGATTATGATACAGGAAAACAGCCATAAAATCGGGGCCTCCGTTATGATTTAATGGCGGATATCGTAAATAGCTTTAGGAGCCGCTATGATACATCATGTGTCTGACATGCTCATTGAAACACAGCGGGCATGATAATGTTGCCGCTGTATTTACACGCGGGGTGGGATTCTGGAAACGTGACAATGTCTCTCACTCTGAAAGGATTACGAATTAGGCTGCACCAATTTATTTCTTCGGTTGTCAGACTCTTAATGTTTGGATCATACATGTCGCATTGGCACACAGCGGGAATCGTAACGATTCCGCTGTATTTACATGTGAGGTGGCCAACCAAAACATGACTCTCACTCCGAGAGGATTATGATTCAGGCCGTACCGATTTGTTTTCTTGTTTGTCAGACTTCTTCAAATAATAATGTTTGATTATATGTTGATGAAGAATTGTTATCTAGGTAAACAGTATCTAACGAAAACTCAGTCTGGGTGAAATATGGAGATAACTTCTGGATGTTTCAATTGTTAACAAAGGGGAAAGTTTTTACTTTGATTAAGTGGCAAGGTAGTGTTGTAGGTAGCCTAATGTCATCCAAAATGTCTGAGTACCAACAAATTAAATTGGTGTGGCCGAAAGCAGTTAACAACAGACTTTTACCTAATTCAATCATGCATTGTGAACTGCTTTGGTCCACACACACACAGACATGGTCCTGTGATGTAAATGTGGAGCTTTTGGATGTAGATTTGAAGGTATAAAGGGTGTGACAAAAAAATTCAGGGTTTGAAATACCACTTGCATATACCACTAAATTTTTTTACTTGATTTCCACTGGTGCAAGTTCAGATTTGGACACTCATGTCACAGATTTAAATTAATTTGTGTATATTATCTACAGTCTTTAACCTGCTACATATCCCTGTGACCAGTACAGAGTACCAAAAGGCTTACCTCGTCTTCGAGTTGTAAAGACTAAAATACATATAACTGGTTGTGCCATGGTGAAATGAGAAATCACTTGCAATTTTGTAGAATAAAAAAAACAGGTATTATTATGAGTATACACCAGTAGCAATCCAAAGTTTTGGCTACGCTATTTGCAGGAAGTTTCTTTCAAACTGCAGAAAGAATTTCAGACAACTTGCAGTTTTACAGAAAACAGAGAAAAAGTCTTTTGGACCCAGACATGTAGTATTTTTTTGCCATGCCTACCAGTGCAAGTCTGATTCTGAGGCAAGAAATGTATTTTGAGCCTGGAGTATGATAATACCTCCATCTGCCAGGGATGCCTGATATCATGCTGGCCTCTCCTTTGTGCAGAGCTCCTTTATGAAGTGACTATGGAGTAGTGATTGTTGGTAGGAGGGTGGTAGTCAGTGGGGGGTATGAGGGCCTTTTGTGAGAGGGTTTCACTGTCTGAGATTCATTTGGAGCTATACAACCATATCCACAAATTCTGAGTTGAGATCGTGGGGTTTGAAAATTTTGTTATTTCTTAGAACTGTAACAGTTGTTACGTGGAACTCATTGGCATCAAAATATGGAGGGGCATTATTCATTTGAAAAAGTCAAAGAAATGAATGTTGTGTGGCCACATATAGAAAACTGCCTCCGTGCAAGTTCCCCCTTATACAACCCTTATACAACTCACTCACTAAATGGTTATATCTTTTGCCCAGTGCAGACACAAGCAGCATTGTTATGATGAATGTAAAATGTTAACAAAAGTGATAGCAGTGGTTTCTATGATGTTATGCCAACATTTGCATGTGTTTATCCATAAACACAGTTGTGCCATTCAAATATACACACAGAAATGCTGAAGCATTGCAGTTGGTAGAACCTCAACAAGACATTCTAACACAGCTGCATTTATTCGAAATAAACTAAGACTTGTTTATTCATATTTTCCCATTTCTTCAAAGAAACAGCACTCAGTCAAAGTCATACTGCTATTTGTGTGTAAGCATTACTGTTTATAAGGGTGAGCTCAAACAAATCGTGTATATTTCTTTTGAACTTGAAGTCGAATACTGCATATTGTAGTTGGTCGTTGAGCCATGTAATAATAGATTATGTTTTAGGAATTGTCTTGAGGCCACACCATTTTTTCTTGGTTCTTTTACTTAAACATTTAACTGGGTTCAACTTCATTCATCTGGAAAACATTTAGGCAAGGTGGTCTTGTGGTTAGGGCAGATGACTCACTATCCAAAGGTACTGAGTTCGACTCCCTGACAGGTCGCATTGTTGTGCCCTTGGGGAAGGCACTTAACACCTACTTCCTCCCTTCACTCAGGTGAAAATGAATACCTAGCTTTGGTTATGACGTTCTTCAGATAGGACGTTAAATGGAGACCCACACCTCAAGCACGTTAAAGAGCCACCACACTTATTGAAAAGAGCAGGCGATCATCTTGGTGTGTGTGTGGATGAAATACGTTATTTTGGATGCAGCCTGTATTCTTCAGTACAGACCTGGTGTGTTATACGTTAAGGCAGTTTACAGGGTATACAAAACAAAATAGAACTGTTGAGCCACATTTTCAGACTACTTACCAAATAAGCAAATCTGACGTGATTATTTCATCTTCTGCAGGCAACAGCAAGTCCGAGGAAGAAATGTACTTCGAAGACTCCACTCCAAAACAGAAGGCCGTCGTGCCAGGCGATACCACACAGGACAACGTCAACGAACAAAACAGACAAAACGCCAACGACCCCAACAGCCTAAACACGGAAAGCGGTAGCACCGTGCCGACATCAACCGTGTCACTCGTTGCTATAGCAACCGTCATCGTCACAGCGTACTTGAGACATAGCCTCTAATAATGACTTCTGAACCTTCCCTTTCTCACAACTCCAATCCCTGTACGTAATATAATGATCCTCCCCAATTTTTCACCTGTTTTTTTGGATGCCCAGAACTTTTGTACATAAGGGACTATAATGTAATATAATAGAGGTGACTGGAAAATTGTCATATATTACAGAAAACGGTTTGAACGGCGTTGTATATACGGAATATGCTTCTCTTGGCCCAGGTTATTTTGTACTTACTTCTTAGAATGTTGTCTAGAAGTTCTTACTGTAAACAAGGAGGATACTTAAGAAGAGGGAAGGTGGGAAACAGTATTTGTAGTTCTTCAGGTAAATATTAAACGTGTCAGATGTGGTTTGATAGAGCACTTGGATATGGCAAACAGGTAGAAAAATATTCTTGGAAAATTTAGTCTGTTAATTGTTGACAATTTGGGAATGTATTTCCATTACTAAATTTCAGTTTTGTTTAATTCTACGTTTGCCACCCACAACCCATGGTCATTCACTAATAAGGCCACACCAATATAATTTCTTGGTTCTCAGATTTTTTTTAGAAAAAAAAGGCATTGTGAGACTACCTGCCTTATTCCCCACACAGCTATGTAGTAGTTTGGGAAGTAAGGCAGGTAGTCTCACAATGCCGTTTTTTTTCTATAAAAAAAACAGAACCAAGAAATTAAATTGGTCTGGCCTTAGTGCAAAGAATGATGATTTACTGTTTTGATATGACAGTGCTCAGAGTATTCCAGTGTTGCAGGCCAAAACACACCCCAGGGCAAAATGTACCCAAGTACAGTCTGACCAGGGGTGTGCTTTGACCTGTTACAACTGTTTCACATGTTCTGTATGTATGCCTTAGAACTGAATCTTGCCACAAAAAGTATCAGAACTATAACTCTTACTTGTTACTACTTATTAGAAGTCCTCCTGAATTATACAATGAGTTATGTGAGGTCATTTTTTAGTATTTGGGGAATTCTTTTTTTTCTTCTTTGAGGACAGAATATACCTCATATTGATGTTCAATTTAGAGAGAGAGACAACAATGACAACACAGGGTGTATCAGAAAATTCTGTGTTCTTCTTAATGATTTCTAAAATTGTGAATGCAGAAATGTTATCAATGAAAACATCTGAGAGAAAATTCTCTTTCTTGTTTCTGGTTTCAATTTTATACATCATACACATAACTGCATATACATACCTCTTCAATGTAGTTGTAACTTGTTAACATTGCTACGTTTTTGTACCATGACTATCCATATAATACATTGTTACAGTACAATATAAACATTATGTTTAGCCAAGAACTAGTAAGGCCAGTGGGATATATGGTAGTTTTGTATGTATTAGCACTGCAATGAGATATGTGCCTTGAATGACTTTTTTGAATATATATTTTGATATTCCACGGCCAATACAAATAATGGTAGAATTGTTAATACATTTCTTACGTGGTGGCTTTTTGTTTTTTATGGTTGGAATTTGATTCATAATTGCTGGTATGGAATGCATTGCAAGGGCAACTTATTTACTTATCATATATAGCAAAACCGCTCAATGAACACTTGTATCTTGTAAACAACTGTTGGTCAGAAAATAGAATACATCATACTGTATCATGTGTAATTAGCTTGATGTACGTTTTGTTAGAATCATTCTTGAGCTGTCGTTGAAACTTTGTTGTATGCAGCTTTTTACACAAACAGCGTGAAACAACAGTCTTTACATTGTGGACAATACCATTGGTCATCGACGTTAATTTCAGTGTTGTGCATCAGTCAGATGGATTCTGGAGGGGAAAGAGGGTATGCAAGGGCACAGTGTTACAGGGGAAAGTCTGAAATCTGTGTGTATGATGCTAGAGAATATCATTACAAGAATGACACCTTGTTGAAATAGGACTAATTTTGGGGTGTGAAATTTCACAATAACACTCCTGATCATTTTTTGTAATAGTGCACCCCCCAGCCCTCATACACACCTTTCTGACAGATTATCGTGATAAATTCACAATGCAAGAACTAAGTATCCATCTCTATGTACATTTTCTTGTGCTGCGGCCAGCTGATGAATTTGTTTGCCCGTTAATTTTTGAATTTGAGCACTGTGCTGCAAAATTTTAGTTTCCAGCTAGTCCTAAAATGTTGTAAAAGTTTTAGTTGAATTTTTTTCTGATTTCGTTATCTTTGTGATTGTATAAAGTATTTGTCGTACTGCGATATGTTGTGTTACGTTTGCAGTGACTTAATGGTGGTCAAGTGGTGTTTATCATTTTACATAGCCTCTACCAGTCTCCTTAGGGCGTGCTAGTGGTTGCTGCAACTTTGACCAGTAGTTTATGCGTAGATAAATTGGGTGAAGCACATCCTAAGGAGCCTGGAAGAGACTACAGTTTCTATATTGATGCCATTTGTAGTTAAGTTCCTATCTTGCCTGGAGTCCAGTCTTGTGCTTTAGTATGCTCCCCGTACTAAAGCACAACAAGACTGGACTCCAGACTAGTTCCTATCCCCATACAATATGTTTATTTGTACAAAACAAATAAAAAACTTTCTCTGTAGAAATATGATCAACAGCACCAAACAAACAAACAAACAAACATCAATTGATTCCAGTCGAAAACCTTGTGTACATTAGCATAAATTAGCATCAGGTAATGAATTCCTAGACTTGTAATTTGTGTCCGCTAAATGAACATACTTTACTTTACTCACTAGGTGAAGCCAGGTTCAAAGTTGTTGAAGACGGATATTTAAATGCAAACAGTTAAAAGTGGGAGGGTTTTCTCTGTACGGTGTTCAGTGGCGTTGATCACGTATTGTTACCGGTGATGTTCTCAGAACGATCCATCTCATCTTGTTACAAACAATCCTCCAAATGACAGTAAACTTGACCAAGTCATGTGTCCGCGTCTGTGTTTATTTTCACCCACAAGTATATTCTGGGTAACCTGGATACCGCTGGAGCAGTGAATGATAGAATGAATGAATGACACTAGAGAAACAACAAGATCGACAGGATAATAACCACAAGTATGGCTGTGAAGAAAGAACTTTACTATTCAGTCTTTCACCAACCTGATGAAATTATTCACGGCTTCCTCTATACTCGCTAAGTGGAGGTTAGGCTTTGGTTTGTTTGGGGTGTCTCTTTCTTGCGTTTTATCAGCCTTTCTATTTTGTCAGTTCTTCTCTTTTGCCATTAGTCTAACATTCGGCCACTTATATAAAGAGAAAATGCACCAAACGCCTAGAAAGGCGCCCAAAACAAGCCGGAGCCGAGTCTTTGCTTGTTATTCCTCAATCAAAGTGAGATGACCCATCACCGCTGTCACGTGACCAAGGAGAAACGTGACATCAGTGGCGGGTCAAAGGTGGCTGGGAGCTCTGTTGTGCGGTATGTACACTTTGTGGTTGCTGGTGAATGTGTTTGGTACAAGATAAGTACAGTGTGGTACATGCTAAGTACTAATATGTGGTAAAGTTACGTGATAAGTGTGTGGTTAAGGGGCTATTGCAAACGTCGTACGTCGGGGATGCTATAGAAGGTTTTTCAACTATATCAGGCCTAAAGTAATGCCATTCACAAATGTATAGCTAAAACGTATGATGCAGCTTTCGTACCTAAACTCTCTTAAAAGTATAAGACGGAGTTTAGAGCTTTCGTACCTAACTCTTAAAAGCTAGAGACGGCGTTTAGGGATATTTCAGTTGAAAACCCCTGTATGGTAGACGCTTCGTACGACGTTTGTAATAGCCCCTTGAAGAGCGCAAACAATTCGAGACACGTGTCAACGCAGGTGTATGTAAGTGAAGTAGGTAATATGTTGTAATTATTGGAATGAAACCTCGTCTGTGTTGGTAGAATCACAGTCAAAAGTTTGCAGCCAGGTCGGCAGACATTTTCTTCTTTTGCCGAGAAGAAATGTTCAGAAATGTACTTGACGTACACTTCACATAATAGGTTATTATGTGACAGTAAATTCTTAAAGTTTCGAAAGCTGAGGTACGATACCCTGTTTTAACTCATTTTTGCTAATCTTGCATTACTTAGTTTAAGGCTTTAACCGGTGAATCCTCTGAAACATTAGAGATGTCAGCCGCGAAACTTCCGCTCATCATGAGATAACGCAGGAACAGGGCAGAGTCATGCTACCACAGTACATCATCCTATTGTTTACAGTGGTCTCAAGCAGAGGGAAACGGAAGACAGAGGATAGGCTCACGTTTTGCTAAGACTTTGTGACTCTATTTAGCAAATCCACTGACATTGAAACATTATATAACACAGTCGCCAGACACCCTAGCGGTGACTCTACCCTCCAAACATCCTGATAGAACACAGGTATGGTTGAGAACCGTGGCTAGAAAAGTGCATCATCCCATTGTTTATAGTGGTCTTAAGGAGAGTGAAACGGAAGACACGAAAAGCTCACGTTTTGCCAAGACTTTGTGACTCTATTTAGCAAATCCGTTGACATTGAAACATTATATAACACAGCCGCGAGACACCCTAGCGGTGACTCCAGCTTTCACCCTGATGAAACACAGGTGAGCATCAAGCCTACAAGACTTACAACAGTGTATCATTTTATTGTTTACAGTGTCTCTGGGATAAAACAGGCCACCGTCACGTTAGCAGAGGAAAACGTTTTGGTCATATTTAACAGAAGACATCCTAACATTTGGGAACACTATCTAAAGAGCTATCTGGTAGTTGATGTTCAGTCACTAGGGCCAAACCTTTGAAATGGCCTATAACTAGTTGGGTAGCCATGGCTCTTGTATTTTACAGTAAATCAAATCGTGAGACGTCCGTGTTGTGACCCTTCCTTTCCAAATACCCTGATAAAACACAGGTATGGCTGAGCATCATGACTATAACAGTCAGTACATCATCCTATTCTTTATAGTGGTCTCTGGAATTAAATACTTTTAGAAGATAGAGAAGAGAAGAGGCAAAAGTTTTGGCAAGACTTAAAACAACATTACAACATTATATAGCACAGTCGCAAGACACACTGGTAGAGACCCTACCTTCCAAACATCCTGACAGAACACAGGTATGGCTGAAAACCATGGCTAGGACAGTGCATCATCCTTTTGTTTATAGTGGCCTTTAGAATGAAACAGGCCGCCGCCACTTTCTAACACATCGCGATCGAAAGGCTAAATAGAACAGTTTAGACAAGATTTGAGATTAAACAAGACGTTGGAAAACACTCCGCCAGAAACCTTAACCATCCGTTTCTCGAGATAGAACACAGGTAAGGTTGAGCGTCATGACTAGAACTGCAGATCATCCTATTGTTTACAGTCTTCTCTGGAATGAAACAGACCGCCGCCACATTTAGAAGATATCGAAGAGGCCAACGTTTTGGAAAGACTTAAAAGAAAACATCCGAACCTTTCAGAATACAGTCGCCAGACTCCGTAATAGTGACTCTACCTTTCCAACATCCTGATAGAACACAGGTATGGTTGAGAACCATGGCTAGGATGGTGCATTATTCTTTTGTTTATAGTGGTCTTTAGAATGAAAGGACCGCCGTCGCATCTGCAAACCTAAAAGTGGCTTAAGTTTTGGCAAGGTTTAAGAGATTCAATCCAGAAAGCAAATGTTGTCTAGGCATGCCGGGAAAAGCTGCAACCTTGGGTTTTATGCAGTGTAAGCTTCATCTAATGCCTAGGCCACATAACCAAAGGGACCCGCGCGGACTGTCACCGATCTAGGCCCCGCCCGTCCTCTGAAGCCGGAGGGACGTCGGCTGTCTGGACATAATCTCGGACGGCTTTCGTTGAAACTTTGCGACAATTTATCCCGTTTATCGGTCGGTAGACCCGGTAGATGCCCTGTCGGTGTCCCGAGATGACCCAACTAATGTAATGGTTTGTAACGTCACAAAGGTGGCCCTGTGTCCGGTGGGACACCGGCGGACGCCCTGTTGGTGCGATTGCGATTAGTATACGGCTTCATTTCAATATTATCCCACTGGGGCCTGGGTTGATTTTAAGTGTGAATCAAAATAGCCCAGCCAGTGTTGGGAGTCCTACGGGGTCCGCCCGAGTGTGAAAAAAACCCTTAGCTACCCGACCGGGCTCCTTTGTGGTGATGTGACCTAGGCACAACCAACCTAGGTCTTAGAGCAGTTGGATTCTGTTGCAAGAAAGCCTGGAAGGGTTTCTGAAGGTGGTTCAAATCTCCAGACAGATATCTGGCTACACTGTTGTCTAGAGTTCAAACAGACCGCTGCCACTTTAGAGGACATAAAAGACGCCAACGTTTTGACAAGATTTAGGAGATTCAACCCAGAACGCACAAGTTATCATTACTGTGCACATCTATCTTCCGTTCTGAGAGAGCCGAAAAGACCTTCACTGCCTTGGGTTTAACGTTGTCTTTTTTTATTCTTTATTCCTACAAAATAAAAGAAATAACAAAGGCGGTGGACCATCCA
>LZCU01003163.1:12587-24723 GCA_001663935.1 Asymmetron lucayanum | reverse complement strand
TTGGACAGGAGGAGTACACCACACAGGTCTCTGAGGCCGCAGCAACAGGCACAGTCGTGGCTACACTGAAGGTAGGGGAAACTTAATAAATGTGAAAAACAAAACGTGTGGTGCTGAAACAACTTTCACTAGTAGTTCAGCTATGTCCTTGGAGCTGAACTAACCTTCTACTGAGAAAGACCTTGAGGCATACTTACTGGTGAAGGAACAAGGAATGTTTTTGTCATGAACATGATAGACCAATATCTGATGATAAAACATCTTGTTTTTAAAGTGCATATTATGTCCTTCGTGCTGAACAGCCTTCCACTCAAGAGACATAAAGGCCTATTGCTTGTTGCTAAGACATGTTTCTGGTATGAATGAGTTTGCTTATTTCTTGTATTTTCTCCAGGCAACTGATTATGACAGGGGCGCAGAACTCACCTTCCAAATAGAGGATGGGAGCTTTGAACAATTTGGTCTGTTAGATGCAAGGTACAAACTCCCAATCATTACAGACTCAGCATTAGAATTTCGATACTAAAAGTACAGCCAGTGAAAATGAGCACTTATTTATTTCAACTTTCAAACGTTTGTCCATTGACATGTTGCAACTATAGACATTTGCTGGGAGAAAGGACACAAGTCACAGCTTTCCATGGGAACTCAATTGTACAAAACGGTTTTAGCACTGGTGACTTCAAGAGATGATGGTTATTATTCTCGAGATGTCTATCACTCTGCTGATGTTCCCTTGTATGTGCAGTGATGGGGAGGTGCAGGTAGTGACATCTGCAGAGCTGGATCATGAGACCACAGACAGCTATAACATCACTGTACACGTCTCTGATGGGACATATGTAAGATGACGTTTTCCTTTCTTAGAGAACACATAGAGTTTTCTTGCTGTTTTGTGTTAAGTAACATGTATTGCACCATTCTATGCATTTATCAAGAGTTTCTAATATACCTTACAATAACTACAGACACATTTGGACAAATCCCGCACAAGAGAAATACATATTGCCATCTGATTCAATAAAATATGTTTCATTACATGATCAAACAGGTTTCATCTTCTAAAGTCTTATGTACTGTTGTAATAACATTGTACCTGATATATGAAGTGATTAAAAATACCCTTTGAATATAACGTTAACTGATCTTCGGATGGCTTAGCTGTAAGATTGAAAGCCATGCTGTGCTTTAATGTTTTCACAACCAACTCCTTAATGTTGCGAGGTATTTGAGATACAGACTCCGATATTTCAAACAAACATGTTTCATTACTCAAACAATTTCAAGCTCTTGGCTCTTGTTTGCTGTTCTTAATCTTTAGAGTAGCTCAATTAAGTATCAATTTAAATATTTTGTACAGACTGCCACTACCCAGCTGATTGTCACCGTACAAGATATGAATGACAACTTCCCAGTCTTCAGCCAGACAGACTATACCTTCACTATTCCAGAAGATGCATCTGCTTCATTTGTAGTGGGCTCTGTTTTTGTAAGTACTCCGCGTATTGTGACATGGCATTCAGGCACAACAGTCTTCAGACATGCAACACGGAACAAACTACATCTACTAAGTACTGAAGCAAACTTTTCAGAAAGAGTGATATTCCGTGATGATGTGTTATGTCAATGGTACCTTTTAATGTTGTTTCTCTCAGCACCCTAATTTTAAGTTTTGCCTAATCTAACTGCATTGCAATACGCAAATCATACTTTGCAGCAAAAACTTGGCCTAACACAACTTAAATTATAGCTGTTTTGTGGAATTTAAAGACGCCATACCGGACAAAACGAAAACTACGGGATTTGTTTTTGTTTGAGTTTGTGTGGTTTTGACTTATCACAAACCACAATATCTTGCTGACTTATTCCTTATCGAAGCTTACACCACTAGTACTTTCCCATTGAACGCCCGGCTTTGCTAATTCACATACTCCGTTCCCCATTTTGTTTTTCAGGCTACAGACAATGACGCTGGCTCCAATGCAGACATCTCATACTCCATAAATCCCAGCAGTCTGGACTTCTCTGTTGACCAAAGCACCGGACAGATAATAACCCTACACAATGAAATAGCCATGATTGTCCAGTTTGTTGTTGTTGCCCGCGACAACGGCAGACCCTCCCTGAGTTCCACAGCAATGGTGAATGTACTGCGGCTGAGTGCACCAGGGGTCTCACAAGGTATTCCTTTATCATAGTCCCTACACTGAAAAAATCTACATAGTTGAAACGTCAGGGCCCAAAGTACATGTACCTTAGTATACAAGCGCTTAGGTGCGGGCTTTTTACTTAAAATCACGTGTACCAAAAACAGATTCATGCCTTCCCCATAGCTACCTGTCTTAAAACATGTCTGCAAAATCTTTTTTTTTTTGTATATAAGACAAAAGAAAACACAATGTCAATGATCTAAATATTACATTACCTTGGAATTTGTATGACGTAAAGTACAATGGGTTGGACATCAACCATACCTGTATAATGTATGTGGTGACCTGTATATATATCTATCTATATATCTGGTGGATATGTTCTCGATAGTGTCCGTTTCATCTTGTCTTCATTATGTTCCTCCTCTTACTGTTTAAGCCCTTCAACACCTCTTTTACACGTTGCTGCTTTCAAATGACTCCTGCCTCTGCCTGAAACATTCAAACATATTCTTCAGATGATTTTGGCAACAATTCACAAAACTTATTGAAAGTCATTTACATACAAATCATGAAATAAAAAAAATGATTGAGTATAATCTAGAATAAATCAGCATACAAATGGCAGCGAGAAAGATGTCGACTACTGTGTGCCTTACCTGGTGCTGAAATAAAGGTGAGTCACAACTTCCCGACAATTTGATCAAAGAGTTCCTTTGGAAATACGTGGCCCAGTATCTTCACGTTTTGTCCTACCTGGCCAGGCAGCTACAAATTTCAAACCACCACGTGAGAATATTTTCTTCGAAGTATATTATTATTGTATTGGTATAGGTAAGGATACGGCAAATACATAATGCATTATGATTTAACCATGCAGTGTACCTGTCAGTTGATACATTTCTAATGTGTCGACTCCTACTAGTATCTGCTAAACCCTTGGCCTAACACAACAGCACGCGAAGTCACTAGGAAAGTGTGTGTTGTGATGCACGAATCCATGTAGCTGGGCCTAATGTCTATGTGATCACATGATAAATTAGTGGCTATTGTTAATGCAGTATCATCACAGGACACATTCAGGGTATTTACATGCTGCTTAACTGTAGTCATATGCTAAATCATATTCATATATCATAGCATCTTGATGCAGGCTACATCCTCACAATCTGTTGATAAAATCAATATTAATATATTTGCGAACTCATCATTAATCCAATACGTGATAAATGTATACGTAACAACTCTTTGATCGAAACAGTAAGATTGGCCACTTCTGTATGACATTTAAAAGTTAATCTATCCATTCATTGAGCGTTTGTCACATATATTTATATCCCTATTTTGTACATGTAGCTGACAAAAAGCCTTAATACTATTGAGAGTTCACGTCAACATTTGATTACTTCCAACTGACGTTGGCAGTGCCTTGTTTAGTTACGTCTTGTATGCTGTCATCACTGATGTAAAGAAGAGTTAAAGATATTTTCTTGTTTTTAGAGGGTAGGCATTGGATGGATAAGAATGAGGTTTACCAGAAAAAATTAATGCAATTGGTAGTACCTTTGGATGTTATCAGCATATCAGTACGCAGACTGCAGTATTTCCTTCTCAGCTAGGCGGCATTGCAGGTAAATGTAGTGGTGAGGGGGCAGCATTTTTGGAAAAAAACGAGGGGGGATTTTCCACAATAATTTTGCTAGCATATCATATCATATCATCCATTTATTCTTCATTCTTCTTTCTGCTTTCAGATGAGGTGCACAGGCTTTTCATTGGTGGAGCCTTTGATGAGTTCACCATGACGTCATACTTACCAACAAGACATAGAAATTTTAAAGTGTTTTATGTTACTTGACTGATTGGCAATTCAATTTTTAATTAATACCAGTGTGCATCTTGTGATATATTGTATTTCAAAACACACAAAGGCGAAGATAGTCGAGGCTGTTGGGGACAATTGCCTTGACTATTGGCATATACGGAAATATTTGGTCGTTATTTGATGACCTCCATATAACTTACATGTTTGGTTTGTCGCCTATCTGTTGCAAACAAAAAATAAACAGAGCATCAGAAGTGCATAGTTTCAGCTTTCAATCTATTGTGTTCTTGAAAACTTTCACATTAATTGGGTAGTGATATCTTCTGTTCTTCCCTTATGGTGTTCCTGAGACAGTTATTCCATACACAGTGAAAAGGTTACAACCACTGGATAGCATGTCATAGCAGTTGTGTTGACAGAATGACCAAGAATGGGACACTCCAGAAAACCACAAAGGTTCTTTTAGCACAATTTACTATTTTACCACGTGATGTTTCAACTTGTTGGATGGAACTTCAACCCATAAGAAGACTATGGAATGTCAAGTTCTGCTTAGTAGATTTACATGTCTTCTTATACATAATGTAGGACTATTAAAAAATCATGAACACACTAGTACTACCTTGTGATCATGCAGAATTACGTGTATATACTACATTGTCACAAATTCTTATTTCTTGCTTAAGTGTATACATTCTATGAAACTGTTGTTATAAGAGTTTACTACAGCACACAACAAGTAGCACAAGCCTAGGCTCAGATTTGCACCATTTCCAAACATTCTAACAGCATGACCATAACACATCTGTACTGTTTGTATAACATTTTGTGTTTCCAACAGCTATCCACACAAACGCAACAATCTGTCTCCATTGACCCAAATCTATCCCCACAGATCCCTCTATGGAACACTGGTATTTGCGAGACCTTCAGGAATTCATTTTGGAAACGCCCTTTCTTTAGCGTTCTTTTCTAAGCTGTCAGTACACTAGTAGTTGGCTGATGTCAGAATTCCTGCAAAACAGTAAACGTCAATTAATCTGTCACTACCCCCAACGGCCTAATATTGTTTTGTATGTGTTTTCCTGGTATTGCTAATGGTGTGGATAGAATTTAAAAAACAAACTGAAGAAGAACTCTTCATCGTCTTGGAAATTAATCTTTAACTGAGGTACTACCGCACTAAAACCTTCAAAGAAAATGCCGTAATAAAACAAGACCCCATCAATAGAAAGTTAACATACATAGTCACGTTGCTATTTGCCATGCTCTCTTCCCTTGTGACTGGTGAAAGCACCATTTGTGTTCACTGTTTAATACTCCAATAAACAGCAAGTAGCAAATTATGCTAAGGGATTATTTATAAAACGTGGCGTTGCCTTCGATATTTCCTCATAGATTACTGACTGCGCACTTATTTATGTTGAGAGACTTTGTTTGCTTTCTAGTTTTAAGTAGCAATACAATGTACTTTGCGCATACATCAGAAGTGCTAAGTGCTGTGGCTCAATATACAGTGGAACAGCAATGAAATCATCAGAACAACTTAAGTAACTTTGATGGTGACGCACTTTTTATGGTATTTCTGCCGTTTCTATTGCTGACCAGAAAGGCGAAAAAGATATGAATGTGTTTCATGGATTTTAATGATGTGCCTGGTCTGCCATGTCTGAGGAAGAAGTGATATATGCAGTATGTTCACAACCAGTGTATGTTAACGCAGCCGACGTTTCGAGAGCCGATCAGCTCCCATCTTCAGGGCTTTGCCACATCCTTCCGCTTGCCACAAGGGGATGACCTTGCCACATCCTTCCGCTATGACGTTTTACACGTGATTGGACAATATTATACAATCCCAAACATGACTTAGTTTATACCCTCCTCGTCTTTGTTCATGACTGTTGACTTTCTTATAAAGATGACTTCATTTATTCAAAGCGTTCTTTTGTTGTGCTGTCTATAACCTTCGCCCCTCCCAATCTATGACGCAGTTGTTTCTTGCGATATGGAATTGAAGAAGTGATATAGGTTTGGGTTTATAGTTTTGATAAAGAAGTGATATAGTTTTGGGGCAGATTGGTTTCATATAATCTAGGGTTTCGCTCACGGAGCTTTAACTAGCGTTAGATAGTATGGAGAGTTGGGAAATCTGTCCAATAAGGGAGTTTATACTTCTCTCAAGAGTAAATCACTACTTATCGCTGGCAACTTGCTATCGACAAGGAGGAAGTCATGGAAAATCAACATATGACAGTGCTATGGTTTCCGCCAATGTCGTTCCGTCGGTATTCCCCTGAGAATCCCACCGACTCAATCATCCGATACTGTTTTTAAAAAGATACAGGAAAACAAATAGTACCCTCCCGCCACAGAAAGAAATCAATAATGAGCCATATATTTAATGGGACTTGTTCTTGCTATTTTTGTTCCTTTCTTGCATTTTACTTCTGTGTCGCACACAGGTACCCCATATCAAAAACACGCAATTTATTGTAAGAATTACGAATAAATGACAAGTAAAGGGACGTACTGATCAAATCTAAAATATTCTAGTAGACAGAATTTCCAAACTTAGGCAAAATAACGATGTTACACTAAGTATGATAAAGTGGTATGCTCTCTTAATTGAATTTAAATGTTGGGAGGAAAGATAATCACGTTTTGATTAAGACTGCCCCGTTCGCTGACATGCAAAACGCTGGTGCTCGGAAAACCCCACAATCTTTCCTCCTCACATCTTCTTCAAGATTAAGTTCTCAGAGAATCCCTGACATCAACGAGTCACCTGTATGTCCCAATCTCCAAGCAGATAGTAGGAGAAAAGGTCGTAAAGTTCGGAAGACAGCATGTAGGATAAACGGGGCTGCCCGAAAATGTTAGGATTTTCCCTTCCCACATCTGCTTGAAGGTGACTTGTCGGGTGAAAGTCCAGCCAGGTAGGTGTGCTCAGTACACATGACCTTTATTGATGAGTGTGACACGGATGGTTTCTCAGTAGGCCTCTGCTTAGGGACGATCGATCATTTCCTCATTTCCCACGCGATAAGCTCGCCTGGAGGTTAAACATGTTTACAACAGGGCTGAAAATATGTCCAACATCAGCCACCTTTGTCAAAGGTCATGAGATGTTGCTTTGAAGGTTCTTAATGCCGACGAACTAGAAGCGGCATACTGTATGAAAGAGGGAATAAGCAGCAAAGACTACGAATGCTGTTGCTACCATAACAACGCATATAGGGTGTGTACCAGCTTATGTAATGAAAATATAGAACAAACATGTGACCATTTCCCTCTCCAAGTACGTAATGTGACGTGTGATAAGATGGATGACGTCACTACAGGTTGCCATGGTTACGGTGACTAGGATTTCAAATACTCCCATATCAAACGTTAAACTCAATTTCTTTGCACAGTCCTCTTTCTGTGCTCCCATGCCGTAGTAGAAGATCATCCCTTAGAAAATATCTGTTAATATACTACTGTCGCGTTTTCATTCTGGTAGTTTGAAATGCGTCATCGTAAACGGCTGCTGCCATGGCACCGGCCCATGTGATTATGTGCTTTGCACTTCAAACCTAGCAGATGAGTGAGACAATTATACTCACGTGAGCCAAAAGAACAGACGGCATTGAAGTGAGGAAAACTATGCTGGCGGCTTAAACTGTACATCAACATATGATGATATACCTTCTTGTACGACATATGATTTGAACCGTTTATCAAGTCTTCAGTATCAATAAATCATGTAGAACACGAAAAGTAAAGTCATATCTCTGAAGAAGAAGAGACTTGAAAACTACGGTGGAAGGATGATCAGGCAATGTTTTCAACGGGCCATGTAATAGGTCTTTATTCGCAACCCCGACAAATGTTCAATATGTTTCAACTTCAACTTTTAAAACTTTCTAACGCATGCTGTTCTTGAAATATCATGGTGTGAAACGCACTTTTCTCTGTTGGCCTCGTCTCACATTTACAGCTAAAGTGAACCACAATGGGAGACAAACAGATATAATGCGTACCCAGCCACTAGAAAGACGCACGAGAGACGTGCAAACCAAGCAGACCTTGAAGATTACGATTGCACGCTTTATTAATATTTCCCACGTGAAAACCCGTCTGTAGGAAATTAGGGATTGTTTGGTTCCCCCTTTCGTATTGGTTCGGTAGTCTTTCAATTTATGTGTCCAATCGCTGCTTCCCATTCACATATGATAAAAAAATCATAACTCTTTGAGATATACCAATGACGTCGAGAAATGCCCCCCGCCTTCGATGTACAAGAGCTGGTGTGTCCAGAATATTCAAATCTCGCATCAGAGTTTGCGCAATAGATAATCTGACAGCTGTTCCCCCATTTCTGATTGAAGTCAACCGTGAGATTTTCATTCATCGAATTTGCTCTTTAGCTTGCGTATAAACAAACACCCACATGTAGATGACATTATATGGTCTGGAGAAATCTTATGGTGAAAATTAAAAAAAGAGTAAATTCATTGAAGTACACGAAAGTGCTGGATCAAGGCTGGAATGAACGTAGGGTTAATCTCCGAACTCATGTAATGCGGTGACTTGTTTTTAAGAAATTTCTAAGGAGCTTGCACGTTCCTGGTGGTGCAATGTTTCTCTATTCGTACACTACAAGGACGACGTATATTTTGCTGAAGAAGGGCGTGCAAAACAAGCTGGCGCATTACATCTGCTTGAAGCCTGCTGTTTGGCCAGACACCACAACTGTGTCAACACTGTAATTAAGGGCGTTGGTCAGACGGCTGCCGGCTGCTGGCACAAGTTTCGATCAGTTCCCCATTGATCCGCCGCCATCACCCCCACCTGTTGGATCGAACGTCCCGTCCCACGACAGACATAGGGTGAGGCGATAGTGTCGTATGTTTACTAGTGAATGTGACACACATGCATGCGGATTTGCTTATAGTTTAAGGGTGGCGGTAAAAGTTGTTTTGTGTGGCATAACAGGTGTTGTTTCGGTCAGGTTTCATCGGGTGGGGTGTACATGACGTAATCAAACATCTCGCGGCGGCTGGACTTTGTATATTACCGTTGTTTTGCGACTTTCTTTTGCTTCTCGTCTAAGTTTGCACCGATTACGCGTAGTTTTTGATAGCCTACGTTTTTCAGCATTTAAAGCTTTCAGCTCGTCCAGTGTATGCAAGTTTCTCTGGAGGCAAATGATGATTGATATATGTTGAATATTATAGATATCAAACTCTGTATGTACTTGGAGAACTGTTGGGTGTGGTCTCGGTCTGCTTTGATGACCGCGCCCAAAGTTCTTTTTACAGTTGCATGTGTGTAATCTCTAGTTTATGTATTTCAATATGACAATTCATTATATGTTGCTAACCAATCGTGCAGAATGGGTTGCTTGTATAAGGTGGGGCAGAGTGACCCACACAGCTCTGAATCTAACCTCGCTGACTTCTTCCTTGCCAAACTTTTTCCTCTGATCTATTGATTTTAAAGGACGTCGTCTCCAAAAAAGACGACAAACATGTTTTTGTGGACAGTAAGATTTAGTTATACCCACATTGGATTTAGAGGTACGCCCCTTGTTTCCCGGTGAGGGCCGATTATCCTGTGTGTATGTCCACCAAACAAGTTCACGTAACAGGTTCATAGTTCAGCATTTACAAGCTAGGGAACTTATACATAATTGTATTTGTGTGAGTTAGGCAGTCTTGAGTTGTAGTCATAATCAGCGGCAGTCACAAAGGTATAGCTAAATATAGATCAGTATAATCTGGCGAAACATCGGTCTCTAAATCGTATTACGTGGTCCAGTTCTTTCAGATACTGTTCTTTCTTCTTAGTCTGGGTTTCTCGTTGAAGATTTTCCACTGAATGCACCTCGTGAGTAAAAGGTCAAAATGCCAATAGAAGCTTGTATGGCGTAATCTCATAAAGTAGTGTTTAGCGAACCGTTAGGGAGTTTACAAAGGGTTAAGTCAAACCGGAAGAACAGTCTTTACCAGAGTAATTTAAGTTACTTCATGAATATTGTAACCCAAATGGCTATATCATGTGACGATGGAAAAAAAATCAAAATTTACATCTTGTAGTCCTTACTTAACGCTCAAAACATGTAAAGCTAGGTAGTTTCACGTCAGCTGCCTTAAATACCCGGCCCAAGAATTAATAATTAAAAAACAACCAAAAAAAGAACAACAACAAACAAACCGAACAAACAACTAGCTATAGACATTTGCACTACAATCTCCTGCCTCAAAAGTCCATTGGCGAGGTTTCTCTGTTGCACTTACCGGTGAGCTCTGTAATTGTAGCGCCATGTCCTGTCGATAAGAGGCATTCCTAGCTCCTATTACATGCCACTGTTGTACCAACGACACACTTCAGGGTGGGTTTAGGTTACCATCAATGCCCTGTCGAGTTGCCACCAACGTGTGCGATATTGTGCGTTCCCTGTGTAAGGTCATGTCTGAGATACATTGAAAATTAGTTATTTCTATGTGGACAAAACGTAATTAAATCGTCAGAAAGGTGAACTTGAAACATCCTTATTTCTTCTGCTGTATTAATTTGCTAGGTGTAAAAGACTCTTAAATTCTAATACTAAAGACGCATTGGTACTTGAATGGGTCTGTAAGGGTATAGATTCTTCTGGGCCCCGCACAGTTTCACACGGTCATTTGTGTGAGAAAGTCACGAAACATACTTAACGTTTTTACTGTTCATATGCAGTTCTGTGTATAGGAGTTCCCCCAAAGCATTTATCTGTTATGACAACAATAGTGTTTGTGACAACCAAGCATACCTGAACAGTGTTGTCCCAATAGTCACTTCCGCAATTCACAGGCACTGTGGTCATTGTATGACTTTCGAAGCCCAATCGTTTCCTTTGTTGTTGGTGACTCCTGTTACGCTGTGTGTATTTAGAATGTGATTGCTGGGTACGAAGTGTGCAGTTTTGACATACATTTGTTCCATAATTCTTTCTATATGCAGACGGAAAAGAAGACCACTTGAAGCAATTTCTACTGACAAATACATATTGTGTATCTTAAAGCTTACAAATCAAAGCGATGCTTCGTTGTACTGTACTTCTTCGTACTTTAGATGAATAAGACAACACACAAGAAAGCGTACATGAATCATATCCATCTATTCTTTATGGACCAGTGAATCTCTTCATAGAATGACACTAGTAATGGTCGGTAACGATTCTACCTTGTTAACATGATATGAGACATGGAATTCCATTCCTTTGTAAGTGATATGTTTTCGTGTAAAAGGACACAACCAATCAATGGCTACAGTATGTAAACACAATGGGAATGTGTCTAGTGGGATTGGGTACAGGTAATCAGTTCCGTTACTCCGTTTGTATGTGATGTCTGTCGTCGTCTTATATTACCGTGGGCGTGCCGTGGTCTAGTGGTAAGTAACACCGCTTCTGAACCAAAGGGTCGTATGTGCTTGTCCGTATTGCACACTGCTCACACGATTTGTAGTCCTTTAGTTGAAGGTACGCCGTAGGTCCTGGACTTTAGAAAAGCTAGAACCCGAGCATGTTAAAGGACCCACGACACTTGTGGACAAAATCAGGGGTACTTCCCAGTGGGTCAAAAACGGAGACGAGGGGGGATACTAACTGAGCCATGGTTGGTACAACATCGTCGCTGCTGCAGCGCCACCTACATCGGCTACAAGTTGCAGCGAGAAGTCATTCAAACCCTGATGATGGTGACTGTTAGCCATCGAAACGTTGGATATATTTCCCTGGTTGTGCCTATAAGAACTTTACTAGAGGGTCAAAATGATCTCTCACGCAGCTTATACTAATCACAGAACTGGTATGTTAATCCATTGGGTGATTAGCAATGTTATCAAAAACAACGGTTCATGTAGTGATTCCTAAGCAGATGTAGGGAGGTTTGCGTTTCAGAAAAATATAGGGGGTAGAAACCGTCACGATTTTCTTCCCAACATCTGATTGGATAAAATGTGTAGCACTTGCACAATTCACCACCACAACATCAATATCATGTATTTCGTCAGTATTCTGTTTTTATTGGCGGAACCGCACAAGTAAATATAGATGTCGTCTGATGAAACGCTTGGGTGCCAGAATTTGGACAGATGGAAAGTTACAAAACGACGACTTAACTTGTTGATAACATAG
>LZCU01003163.1:0-12542 GCA_001663935.1 Asymmetron lucayanum | reverse complement strand
TGATTAGTGTATTTTCAAATTAACGGAAGAAAGCAAAGCTCTTCGTCTTTTTCTGTTAAAAATTAATTCAATGAAAATGCCATCTATGTTTCACACGCTTAATTCGCGCCTATTGTCGTCTTTATAAAACAATTCTAAACATCCCCCAGTTGCCAGAAACGTCCTAACTCCATGGCACAAATAATAAGACCGTGACTGAATACGCCGGACATTTCTTTTAGCTGTTTCTCACTGTATAGCTTCAAATGGATCAGCCGGGAAGCATCCGTTACAATGCAGTTTCATGCATCAATTTATTGTAAACATATAAACAAAACACAGACTAGATACTGTCAGGGTGGTATTATGTGTTCTTTATGTAGAACGGTGTCCCATGCGGGTGCAGTCTACACGCACTTTTGTTGTAAGTCCCACAGGAATCCCAAGGCTGTGTCTACAGTCGGTGAAAGCGGCTGAAATTTCATCTTCTTCTAACAGCACCTTCCCTGGCTTTAAGACAATCTAGGCATAACAGGAGCAATCTTTAAAAACTGTTGTATACGTTGTGCAGTATTGACGATTAAAGTATAGATTGCGTCTATGGTTTATACTTTGAAAAAAATTAATCCTTCTATTTGTAACGTTTATTATACGAAAGTTTATTTCTTCAACATTATCATATTGTGTATGAGTTAGGAATATATCATATGATTACCAAATCATCACGCATCCGATCCTTTATTGACAGCCTTCGTACTTTACCATTCATTGTCAAACACCAAGTACTGCCAGTACTCAATCAATATCTACAGACGTATTTGGTACCAATTCAACACTCTGTAAACTATATCGGGAAAGTTATTACGGTTTTAGAAATTTTAACATTTTCTTCAGCAGAGCATGAAGAGAATGTAATCTTCTTCTCTTTATGCTTAGGATTAGTGAAATGAGTCCGTTATGGAAGTTTGGTATTGTATGATCAGGCGGGGTCGGGTTAGCGATACATGATCCCCGCTCGCTTGTCCTGCCCTTTGTCATTATAATTTATAATACAACTCGCCCCCGTGTGACCTGGCCCGTTACAAAAAAGAACGGAAGAGAACCGTACAGGCTCTGGCGCTATGTTGTCGTACCTATAGAGAGAGTTTACAGAGGACTAGGACCTCACTATGCCTTCCTTCTAGCACACAGGTACGTTTTAGGTAGTGTATGGTTCGTACGAAGCACCTGTTGGGTTAAGAGATACCTGTTAATGCCTACAGGTAGGGGGAAAGTACGTAGTCTCTACAAGGGCGGTGGCCGATCGTGTTCCCTTGTCCAGTGGGAGACTTGTCGGTCACAAGGGTTCCTAGCGGTGAATATAGAGGTAGTTGAGAATCTGAGAGTACTTCGTATACCATTTAAGGTTATAAAACTATACGAGTCAGGTCTTGGGTAGGACCTAGGCATGTGGTGTGTTCGCCAGGTGTTCAAAATGTCATGTGTTCGTCAGGTGTACCGGTACACAGGTACCGATTGACCTGGAATTCGACCCCAATACGCGCTGGGTGTGACTCATGGCAGCATTATGTATATGCAAGAGTTCAGAGTTAATATGATTTCCTGTAGGATTGCCCAAGTTGTTTTAGATCTAAGCTCTTAGGCAAATAATGGCTTCGGGAGGAACTTTATGATCACGTTGCCATGCCAGTTAGAATCACTAGTCTTCACCTGATATGAATTCCTCTCACTTGTTTTAACAGTCTTACAATTCAACTAGTTAGTTGCCGACAGCCAAGGAAAGAAAGCCATTATGGTAGAACAGCCTGGTATGTCACCTGTACAGTTTAGAGTCTAAACGTCGTGATAATGCAAGGGCATAGTTCATGTACGTAACGCCCTTGATCAACAAGTATACAGACTACCTGTCTCGGGTTTACAGGGGAGTTTATGGGTCTTAACTAACGGTAGTTGAAGTCAGGTGATCAACACTTCATGTGATCGATGGACAACATCACCCTGAGGATGATCCCGTGCTGTATATGTTGCACTGTGCAGGTAAGGTTTCTTGTCATATCGTACTGACCCTATGGGGGTGTGTTGACAGGGCAAAGACACGGCAGTATTGTAAACAGCATTCCGAATAACTAGTACCAACCGCTGGAAACTTCACTTACTAAAAGCCCTTTTCATGGTTAGGACATAGCCTTTAAGAATACGTGCTATTTGAAAAAGTTGACTAAGATAAGAGTGAAAAGGTATGTCAAAGGATACGGTAAAGGGAGTTGACACTCTGGTGTACGCACTATTGACAGATTGACATAAAGCTAAACAATACACAAAGGCAGTGACGTATGTCGTTAAAATTGCCCCTGCTGATTGTGTATACGGGAACAGGTGTATCCTTGTGTCATACAACTGTCGACGCAAGAATACGACAGCACTAAATCATATACAACCTGTCTGTGTGGTACTTCCATCCAAAACACAAACAAACTACCCAGCAACAGAAGTACGCTTTTTGACTTAATGGGCATATTTACGATAGTTAGGTATGGTGTTTGGGCGAGGTGCATGATAACGGGTCACATTGTTCCGGTAACACCTGGCCTCCCTAGCCACAGGTAAATGTCGATCATCCCATGGGACGTACATGCCGTTTTAAAACAGGTGACAAAAGAAATCGCGGATGAGATTTTCTGAAATGCTCTGTAAATGAATTATACAATACAGTTGACGTTTATTGTCACGAAGAAAGCGATACCTATTTCACTCGTCAACTCTTCATTGCTCAGAAATAAATAGTATGAATACTTAGCATTAACTAGCATTGTTGAGCTATCCTGAAATACTAGTAGAACAAGAACAGTACAATTTGTTAAAAGTGAACTGTTTTCGTTGTATAGCACAACGACGTGTAGTTCGATAGCGGTAGTGCTTGTAACTGAACAGCATAACCCAAGAACATATCATGGACTGTTACGAAATTCGGTATGCGGGTAGGTGGTCAACTATAAATGATGTGATTAGATTTCGACCCCCTCTACCTTCTTTGGCGATGAAAAACGCCCCTTTTCTTGTTTTGTCGTGAATATGATTTTGGGACGGTAAATAGCACTTGGGCTCAGGGAGCAGTGACCGAAGTTTGCCCCCCCCCCTCAGTTTTAAGTGTGGCATTTTAAGATGCCACCTTTGATAGACCGACTACTGATTGTTTCCGGGTCACTAATCCACGTACATGACAAACTGGGGTCTTGTAAATGATTAATGACCTATTTTTAAACTGATATCGCCAGTTTGATGAGTCAACTCTTTAAGCCACACAGTCCAGCCAAGCAACGAGTGATAAACGGACAATGCAGACACCCTACACAAACAGTACTCTCCAGCACTAATTGATAGCAAAGTGTCTTGTCAATGTTTGAGTGCTCTAATTTACTGGACAATTTTCTATGCTTTTTCACAGCGTAGCCACTAGAATAACTATAATATCGTCAGGAAATTCCAACAAAATTGCATATTATCAAATTTGTTTCAGAGTCTTGAAAATATCTTTAACTGCGATTCGAAATAATCTACAGAATAACGGCAGAGTGCTTTGTCTTCTTTTTAATAGTGTATTGTCAACAAATATGCGTGCTATTGTACCTTAAATTCTTTTTGAGTGTTACACCATTTGTTTACGTTTTATTCAAGCCCTCAATACCACTGCACCTTTTCTTTTAGACTTTTGATACTCACAATACCGTGTAGGCGCACTTTTCACCTCCGTCCAACCAAGAATATTGTGGCAGGTTTTCTGAACCGCCATGCGTAACGTGTTACTGTAAGACACGGTACGGTAACTCAATCAAGTTTATAACATGGCCGACTGTCAAAATGTTTACATGAATGAAAGATTTAAGACATCTTTACGTACAGCAAATTTTATGATATATAACCTTTCATTTGTATTGATTACAGGAAACAAAGCGAAGTTACAAAGTTCAAAGGTGTTTTCAAGAGCATCAGGTTATTGTTGTATCGACCTTGAGGCAGGTGTAACGACACTTACAGGATCTTACAACAACCTTACTCCTGGCGTTGTACTGGTGTGTTGTAGGGTGGTCCTACACTACTCAGCCACCCGTGAAATTGTGAACATTTCACGGAGGACTTTTGAGCCAGCGGGTCGAACTTACGGACCAGGCGGCCAGGTGGGCCATTCAAGCCGCACCAAGTGTGACCGCCGGGCGGAAAATCCGGGAAAATTGGCCACGGAATCTGAGACGGTGCCGCTCGTGCGAGACAGGTTTAAGAAACATGGCGATGTGCAGAGAAAGTAGAGTATTCAGCTGGATATTCGTTATAACAGTGGCAGTCCTTCTTGGGAGATACGAAGTCACAGCAGAAGGTAAGAATTTTAGTATTTTGTCTTTTGAAATATTCAGATTATAATTTTATCATCCCCAGTACGTTTGTAACATGCACACCATAGAGATGTTTATGCATTATCTTTCACAGAAAATATTAGACATTATTGTATTATACAAATTTAGTTACACTGCACTTTCCATTTTGTATGTCTTCATATGTATATGTACGATACGACCTTAGGAAGACTATCTGGTCTAACTGAGTTCAAACGGAACCGTTATACCGCGAGTCTAGCTTATCTTAGTTGCCCATGGTGGTCTAATTTTGCCCTGGCGCATTGAACAAGGCATGGATGAATATCAACTCAAAAAGTCACGCCCTGACCCTAGATACCGGTCCCTTGGTGCGTTAGGGGACCTTTCGTGAGCCGCTATAATCAAGCCTCAGCACCACTTGACACATACTGTGATTTGGAGGAGGGTTAGCCGATTGAGTGAGTTTGAATGGAGCCTCGCGGGATCGATAATTATCTATTCTGTCCACGCCTCTCGAATTAAGTATTAATGAGGAACCGATTGGGACGGCAAATAGAGCGATTGTCTGGAAAATTATACAGTCAAGTTGTATATAAAAAGATCTGATAGAATATTTCGAGAATCATAGCCACTAATACGGTGGGAAGTCGCACAAGTACTACTACTAGTACTAGTCACCAATCACACCCCGGTAAAACTCCGTTACTAGGGATTCCATAGTACAGCCCCATACCATTCATACCAAATCAGTTCTGTGTAAGTTACTTATGCACACTTGTGCAAAATAATCAACTTACTATATAATGCTCATCTAAAAAAGGACTTTGGGAGGAACAAATTGAAAGTAACTTCAGTTGAAGTCTATAACAACTCCCTAGCCTTTACTCATTTAGTATTGACATGACATGTTGACTTTAACCTACTTTTGAGGAACTTTTCCACTTCAGCTTATGTCAAGGGAACAAACATCCAGTTCCTTTAAGTTTGTGTTTTTCTCCAATGAGGAAATTTGCTAAATGAAGTGAAAACCAACTGTGGACTAACTATGGACTTCTCATTTTTGTGATCAATATAATGTCAATTGAGAAAACATGTTGTTTTCAACTTGTATAAAGGACTTTAGACCCTATAGAAAGGTACTTTAGTCTGAGTTGATGGATTAAAAATGGTGGCCGGGGCACAGTTGCTAACATTCTGTGACATTTACACTCACTCCTGTGCGAGGAGAATAAAAGCATTCCTATCTCACTTTGCTGGCTCCGGGGACAACACATTAAACTTGCAAGTCAGGGATGGTGTATGTGTATAGGGACTGGGGTTCGTTTTCCTTTTATAGTCATTATCTTTCAAAACCCCAGATAATATTGCAGAACAACTAATGCACACATTGTTATTTTATTCCAAAGAAACATTGTCAATTTTTTCTGTCAGATGTATCTTTTGTTGGTAGTCCTAGTGACACTCAAACTTTTTCACTGAAGTTTAATAGAAAAAAAAAACTAAGAAAATGGGGATGATAAAAATAAAAAAAGTGAATAAATCAAACCAAATCAAAAGAAATTAAAAATTAATTTAATTTTTTTCTCTCCTTAAAATATTGTATACCTGGATATTTAACTTTCTTTAACGTAAATATGACATTTTACACTTTGAGTTTTGCAAATATCATCAATATTATTGCCTAGAACACATCAGCGCAAAGTGATACTGGTGCAGTGTTTAGAACTTTTATTTGTATTGTGTACATATATGAAAGTTAATGTACTTACTACTTGTACTTGGATAGGTCTCCGCCTATACGGCATGGCCTGCACCAATGGTATCTCTGGTTAGCGGACAATAACATAAATTAATTGTGACAAGTTCAGAATATGGCTATGAATTTATTGAACAATCACAATCACTGGTAGTTACTTGAAATGTGTTGCGCTGCAGGGAGTCTCTGCTATCCAAACGGAGATACCACAGGTCTTCTCTTTCTGTCAGTTGAAGAAAACCTGTTTACGGCAGGTAAGTCAAAGGTGTCTGTACCACTACATGTAGATGCAAATGATTTGTAAAGTACATATGCATGGTAACTGAATCTACATTGCACTTCAAAACAACATGATACATTGTATGATTATCAAAAACACTTTAGAAATGGAGCAGGAAGGATCATACTTACTGTAATCTTTGATGTTGTACTTTGCAAAGTTCTGTGCTAAATGTTCTTCAGGTCAACAGTCTCTGCATGCATTTTCTTTAGATGCTATTGTGCTTCTTTCAATCAACAAAATTTAGTTTTCCTTTGTTGTAGTGCAGTCTATTACTTCCCACAGTCTTTTTCACATGGGACATTGCTTGCATTTTTCTGGGATTTCTTTTTGTCATTATTTGGGCCAAAAGAATCCATTTAGTTTGTTTTTAGACTTTTGGAACAGTGTTAAATTTACAGAAATGCCTGTGTGAAGCAAAACTTTAAACCTTGGTACACATAGTCACAAGGAGTGAGTACAGTCTTTCCTCTGTTTTCATTCTGTCCTCTAGACTTTTGTGTTGTGTATATTTATCCTGGCATTCCTACCATTCATGAAATATCAACATGAACTATCTTTCATTTTCTATATGTATGTAATGTCAACATTTACTACAGGTGATGAAGTTACAAGCTTCAATTTCTCTGGAACATTTGGGACGGACATCACTAATATCACTCTAACACCTCAGAATGAGATTTCTAGAGGATACTTCAGGTTGGACCCCCAAGACGGTGCTGTCCTTGTTCCGTTGGTACTAGAGAAAGACATTGATAGAGATGGGGTATGTGGACAAAGCAGATTTCTTGTTTCTCTAAGATCTGTGTATGCAGTGCTCTAACACATTACACTAGCTGCGGTAATGAAGGTAGCTGAATTTACTGTTGTGGTTCTGTTAAAAATGGCCATTATTAACAGAACAACAGCTGCAGTAAATGTGGACACGTTTATTGTCACAGCTAATAACACATTGCGCATTTGTACTGTCTTGGTCTAAAGTTGTGTCAGGTTTACTGATAATACTGGCAGAAATAGTTAATTTGTCTAAGTTCTTGCCTACTCCTCACATTTATGTTCTACATATCTTAAGCTTGAAGTAGCTATCTCACATGCACAGACGCAAGAATAATTTTTTTTATCAAGCAATCATACACATAGGCTAGCAATCAATTTGACTCACACATTAGTTACAAAAAATAAGACACACCTTTTCATTTTTTCTTCCTGGCTTAAACAATATGCTGTGTCAAATAAAATTCATATTCTATGGAAGTCATTCTTGCTGTCTTTTCTTACTTTTAGCCTCCAAGCCTTGATGTTATATCTGTGATGGTACATTGTTCATCTCCTCTGCTCAGCAATACTGTGGTAAGTACTGCTTGTCATTGAGACAAACTCTTAGAGTTTTGGATTAGAAATATTGCCTGGACTTATCATGTACATTTCTGTGCACTATCTTAACTGATAAATGTTGAGTAGAAATTTGGCTACCCTTTCCAGAAAACAAGGATTACTGTCACAATAGAAGATGTGAATGACAACACTCCTCAGTTCCAAGATACACCATATCAGACTGATGTTAGTGAGGTATGTACAAAGTATTTGACTCAACGTGATAAGAAGATTCATAATTTTTATGTGAAACTTTGTGGACATCATATTGAATCTTGAGTCAGCTACACACTCTTCAGAGCTATCTCTCAAGATCCTTGCTTTGCAGCCCACTCCAGGTAACAATAAGTGTGTTAAATAATTACAGAAAAGCACTATTACACCAACATATATTACATCCTGAGGAACTGTCAGCTACCACATTCTGAATATTGTTAGCCAACACAGCAACCATCCTGTTATAGTTTTTGAGGCTCGTAGTTGTTTCAAAAGTACATTTTCCAGCTTGATGGTATCATGGAGGCTAACCTCCTCCATGGTATTCACCAACAAACTCAGCATATCTATAGAAGGGTACTTATTACCTCTGTAGACTTGGGGTGTGCAGACTTGTATACATGTAATTCTGTGCTTAACATGATCCACATGTAGTGGGTAACCTTGATTTTCTTTACTTTTCTTGAACAGTACACTCAAGTTGGCTCAACTGTCTTCACCTTATCAGCCACAGATATTGACAGCGGGGCAAATCAGCAAAGAGTATTTTCTTTACTCAGCAATGTAAGTGTACTTAATTCACGTCACTTTCAAATGTGAGCTATGCCCTTAGAATAATCAAGTTTTGAAACTGAAAATATGTGGGATGAATTATGAACAATTGCACAGCTAAGAAAAGACAGCAAGTACACATAAGAGAGGACAATCACTGTATTGTGTAATGTGTAATGAAAGATGTAAAATATAGTATAATCAAAGGAGAGTGTTAAAATATTATCAAATTATAAAGTAGACTCCCACCAGAAGGAATTAAATTATTTTTTTGATTTTGAATTCTCAATTATGCACTGTTTTCTGACTAATGTGTTATATTTTCTTTGAATGACATAACCTCTGGCCAGAGGGTATGACTCTAAAAAAATTGTAGTTAGGATATGGCAACTTATCAGAAAACAGAGTGTAATTGTGAAAACAAAATAAAAAACACGTTCTTTTGGAGGGAGTCTGTAAAGGAGGCTAAATTCACCTCAAGATGACTTTAAGGCATAATATTGGACCCATAGCTGATGAAAGTTTGTACCTATTTGTTGGATTTGTACTCTTTTCTGTACATATTACAGCAAGAACAGTAAGATGTATACAGTCAAATGTTTAGTCCAAAAACATTTAATAGGTGTGAAAACTGAAGTGTTTTAATTTCTTTCCTTGCCAGACTTCCTACTTTGCTGTTTCCATTGGAGCAGTTACTCTATCGAAGTCACTCAATTATGACACTGGCCCACAGCAGTTTGAGCTTCTGGTACAAGTTCAGGTAATGTTACACATTTTGTTGTTACCATAACCAATTGCATTAACTATCCCTAAGTCTTTAACAGTCATATTGAATTATCCAGTCATTGGAAATCAGAACCACTTGAATTGAATTTGATACTAAGTTCAAGGACCATTTTAATTATGACACTTTAAAATAGCTTGACTCTTATGATAAGGAGGTTATAATCCTCATACTATAGCCCTGCTTTGTCTTCTGCATATTGTTCATAAATGGGCATGATATGGTTCTTTCAGGACCTAGGTACATCACCTAGAAGTTCCAACACAACCCTGACTATAAATGTAACAGATGAGGATGACCTGGATCCAATCTTTCAGCATGACATTTATGAAGCTACCGTAATGGAGGTGGGTGCACATGGTTTTCTATTTTGAATGCTATCAGCTTCTTCATACTTGATACCATGTTTTTTGTTGTTGTTTTTGCACTTCCAGATTGGTAATATTACACTGTTAAGCACTCAAGTCCTTAAGACATGTATATGTGCTAACTTAATGAACTTCAAGGTACCATTGGCTTTTGTAGTGTTTTCTAATGCAACTAAAATATCACGTGAAGAAGAGTCTCCTATTTGACTAAAGGGGCTATTTGGCTAAAGGATTTTCAACAAAATCATGCATTCACAAATCTGTACCTGAAACTTATCATGCATCTTTTATACCTACCTCTCTTAAAAGCATAAGACAGAGTCGGACTGAGACTTAATTACTTCCGTGAGTGATCACGAGAGGTATTGTTTCAGTTGAAAACACCCTTTATCACAGACTCGTCGTATGACATTTGAATTAATTCTATAGTGTTGCTATCATGTGTAGTTTAGGATTATTAATAAAGATGTTGTTACTTAACTCTTTATTGGGGATTAGAGAGGTCAGTTACCATAAATTACCTAAGTGACTGTTCATACACATGTATGTCATCTCTGATCTAGTGAATGGTTCTTTTGCACTTACAAGAAGTAACAGAATCTTGTAATATTCAATTTAGAATGCCACTGGCAGTTTGGACACATCTCCTGCTGCCATCCTTGCCTACGACCAAGACTTTGGCATCAACCAGACACTGGTCTACTCAATACAGAAAGGTGGATATAAATTTTCAAACATTTTCCTTTATACATATCAAGTGCTTTTTGGCATAGTTGGGATGTATTCACGATCAATACAGAGCATCTATTTTCATCACATCGCTTTGGAGAGAGTTCAATAACTTGTTGTTGGTTCCAGTAAGAACATTTTTTTTAAATATTGCATGTCACATCATTTACTGTTTCTAAGACAATCCATTGTAGCTACAAGAAAGGATGGCTGTTATTATGATAAAGAATCAGTTTATATAACCAATTGGTAACTTTAGAATTGAGTTATACCACTTCAGCTATTGCCTTGAAGTTATACAATTTTTTTCAAATGTAGCTCATTGATAATGTTACACTAAGTGTATACTACAACCTTTAGGTCATATTAACTTGATTCCAATATTGCAGCCTCCTCCACACCAACTGACCTTCCAGGCCTGATTGACTACTTCAGCATTGATGGTTCAACAGGAGAGTTGTCTGTGGTCAGGGGACTGGACAGGGAGGCAGTACAGGAGGTTACCCTAACTATCAAGGTAAATGATGCTTGATATCCTTCCACTTTTGACTGTTTCAAGAAGAGTCTGTAAAACCTAGTCTGAGAAAGAAAGTGATGAAATTTTTGTTTCATCCTTCCCTAAGATATCCACATTTGAATAATCTGAAGAACTCATATGCACTGTGTTTTATTCTGAGTTTTACAGACTCATAGTATCTGCTATGAACATATGAAAAGTTTGGAATCAAGGGTCCTAGCATCAGAATTCTAGAACATAGTAGTCAGTCAGTATCTTACTAGAGGCTGATTGCTTCAGATGATGCCACAGTGTCCAACTTGGTGCAAACTGGAAAAACAGATTGCAATATTTAAATTTTGATTTCCTTTTCTAATACGACAATAGCAAATAATTGATATGCACAGCAAGTGCTTGTTGATATGCCTGTAGATAGTGCAAAGGCTGTCAGAAAAAGGACTAAGGCTGCACCACAGACATGCCAAACTCTTTAGATATTACAAGTGCAATGCATTTCAGTAGAAACCTTCATAGGTAATGATTGCTTCCCCAGGCAGTACAATCGAAAAACAATGTCAGATCTGCAGAGGCTCGTGTGTACATTGTTGTACAAGATGCCAACGACAACCGACCACAGATGTCCTCCAGCATTTACGAGGCATCAGTAGTAGAGAATGCTCCTAGTGGCACTCCTGTACTGACTGTCACGGCATCGGACAACGATGAGGTAGGAGGAACTCAATGTTTATGATCTGAGCCAGTGTAGAAAATACAGTGCATTATAATTTTCATAACACTGTACCTTTTCTCAATATCTGGTGAACAGAGGAATCTTGTAATGTTTCTTCACAATGCATTCTATATAATGGTCTTGAAGGTCTGGATTTTTTCTATGAATAAATGGTCTTTGGCGGAGTAGGATGTAAAAATTCTTCTTGTCCATGCTGAGTAGCCTTTTGGCACCAATTTTTAATTGCTTACAGGGTTAGGCAGCAGGACACTGTCAAGGATTGATTTCTTTTCTTTTTTACCTCAGGGACAGAATGCAGAGTTCATGTATGTTCTGGAACCCTCTGATGTGTTCAGCATTGATGGGACCACAGGTTACATCACTGTCAGGAACAGCAGTATACTGGACAGAGAGACCAACAACAATTTCACCCTAGAGGTACAAACATGATACACTGACATGTTTAATGATCATGATAATATGTGATGGTGATGGTATATGATTGTGTAGATTATGATCAGTGAGTTGCAGTAGTATAGACATTCGTGACTATTTCAATAAGTGCTCACAGAAAATATCAAAGGAAACATGCACAAATATCATTATATGTACACATTTTTTGTTGCAAAATTGTATATCTTTACCTTTTTCTGCCATGCACAACTCAAATTAATGTTACCGCAATCAAAATATTTGTCAAATTGTCGAACTGGAATAGATTGCACACTTCTTCTGTGCTAAATTCACATACCTGTTTATAATACATGTAGGTTAAATGGGTTAAGCAAGTAAACCATCAGCAGTCTTCTCACCATCAGTGCGACTCACCCATTCTCAGGTTCATGCAGTTGAGACAAACACAACAGAGCAGTACAGCAGCCCACCATCTACAGTTGTCATCACACTGT
>LZCU01003158.1:0-10370 GCA_001663935.1 Asymmetron lucayanum | reverse complement strand
CAATATGTAACGTTAGGTGACAGGTACCTTCAGGGACATGGTCCGTTCTGCAGAACTCTGAGAGTGTCGGAAACTCAGTGACACATAGAATTTATAACAACAAAAAATAAAATTGTATAGTATTACCTTACACTACTTTGCCTACATTCTGAGGGTCCCAGAATTCTGACATCCTGTAGAACTGACCATGTCGCCTACAGATTGCTTATCTTTTGTCACATCATGGTTTATTGGTTGTAGACATTAATTTGGTCAATCTAATTGGAAAAAAAAACTACCCAGAATTATACTGGTAAATGTCATACAGTCACACCATACATTCAAGGAGGATGACAAATGTTATGACAGACAACATGACTGAAATTTAATGATTCTACTGAAAGAAGAAAGTGACTCAAAATAAAGCTACAACTTGGCTACAGTAACCGATTTGTACAAAAAAACGTTCTAGGAGCAGCAGTAAAGAGTGTCGTCTACAGTTTGAAACACTGATAAAAGGACTGGGACTATACATTGAACAGAGGTACATAATGGGTACTTCAGTAACCTGTCTTACTGGTATGACCTCTGAAGGCACTGTCAATGTAACCCATTGGGGGAGGGGGTACGCTGTAAAATGTGGCATTTTCCAGTTCATCTGTCACACAAATATAAGCTCAAATGCAGAATTTGTAAGAGCGGGCAGTAGCCCCTAGCCCCAATGCTTGCTACTGCTATCCCTGTTGGGTTAACATTGACACCTGCACTGCATACATGCCTTCCAATCACCAGTGTATACATCAATCAGGTCTTTGCTTTATCCATGGCATCCCATTTGGATCAACAGTACAGTGGACTATAAATGTCTGCTTCCTGACAAACTAGTTCATCCTCAGTGATTTAGAGCTTAATGTTAACATTATCATTCAAACATTTGTAACTGTTCCCATCATCAACATACAGGGATGATATCCGACACAGACAACTCTTAGCAGTGGTTGACTATACATTGTGCATACCATGCCATAACCTTGAAACACTGAAAGTCTGCTGTTTTTAAATCATTTGTGACCTCTCATCTGACCTCAACAAAAAACAACAACCTTGTAATAATGATGTAAACTTTGTAGATGACATTCAGGGAAAGAAATGTTTTGAACTAAGTTATTGCACCGAAAAATACTGTAGGTTGTAGAAAGTGCCATATTAACCCGCTGGACACGGCGTTAATTCCAGAAAGTGTGGAATCTCCGTTTACAGGAGCCCACGGCTATTGATATTCATGAAGCCAGTCTTTTGGACCGTCATGTCCAGGGGGTTAAAGAATGATCATCATGGCATTGGTTAAAAAGTGCTGGTTAATAATGTCATGATGTCAGAGGCTTGTGTAAACAAATCATTATGATTGTACATCATAGAACTGTACAAATGCATCATGTTTGCATATAGTTGACCAAGATTGCAATATGTGTTGCATATGCAATAAAAACATAACCGGGATTAAGAAAATTAGCTTGCATGTATGTTGTTTACATGTAACATTACAGTTGTACATGATGATGGTAGAAAAGATACTAGTATTCTGAATTAGCCTGGGTACTAGCCATGTTAGGTTTCATTCACTAATCCACAGTCAATACATTGTACCTTTACCAAACAAAGGTAGCAACATTACTATAGGTGAATGAAACCCAAGCAGGATGGTACCCAGGCTAATTCTGACTTGCCTTCTGACCAGAATTTCTTCTAAACTCCTGTTATGTACCTAGGTCAGTTACATATGTGTTCCATCTGCTGCATAAATGAATGGACATAATCCATAAAATGCATCTTGCATAAAAATGTATTTATAAGTACCATAAATGTGAACAAAATGTGCACAAACTGTACAAATTGTTAGTCAAAGCAAACTGCTAATTAGATTAAGGGTAAGACTACGATTTTCTTGCTCTCTTGTTTAAACATGTATCTCCTTCATACTACACTACTGTAAATCTGCTAAATCAGCACTATTATATGTTCCACTATTCTAAATCGTCGACCTATACACAATAAATGAAAGGTATTGCTCACAGCCCAGATTTTACCTTAGCACCAACAGCATTTAACACATCATAATTTCGAAAAAGTAACAAATGCACAGCATCATAACAATTACAGTATAATAGCTGCAAATGATAGAGGTGCAAAAAATAGACAGACTGCTGTATCCCGACAGTAATGCCACTTTTAACTCATGTCTTATAATTCACATGTCTATCTGAAAAGTGTGTACATAGGTAATGGAGAGTTTTATGGCATTATATACACACTTCGAAAGATTGCCAAAATCAGAAAGGAAGGAAAGGGGGTGACTTTTAGTTTGATTTCATTTAACATTTACTCGGCTAACTCTATAATCCTTTAGTACAACCCATCACCAATACTTTACCATGATGTACCAAAAGACATAACATGGCATAGCACTTAAACAGATATTTTAAAATTACTTACAACCAACAGGATAAAGTAACAGACTCATAACAGACTAAGGCATGACTACTTGTCTATCTTGCCTAGAATTGAATCTACTGTAAATGCATTTAATTTCGCGTTGGTTTTATTTTCGCGGAATTCGCGGTGATCTCTCCGCGAATTCAAAAACACCGCGAATATATCTTTGAACAACTGCTGTACTACAGAGTTGTTTCAACCGCGAATCTAAAACACAGTGAAAACCTCCTTCTTCCTGCTACCGCGAAATAAAACTACCGCGAAATTAAATGCATTTACAGTATCTGGGTATTTCCCCAATCAGTTCTAAGTGGTAAAGCCCATCAACCACAGATACTGACGGGACTACAAAATTCTATTGTTACAAGTTTACAAAAAGGAATTCACCCTATAAGCACTGCTACCACATACAAAACTTGTGCTGTTGCTATAAAAGGGTCCTTTTAAAACTTGTCATTTTATGGCACTCAAGGGGTAGCTAATGCCATCAGTGATACACTGCTACATCTAGGCTTTCTGCTGAACAAATATTTCAGTATAAACTTCCCATAAGTGGAGAGGCTTGTACGACTATATTGTCATGTGAGCAGGCTCATCAGGTGGAATTTTCAAAAAGAATATGGCCTCACAGTCGAGTAGCACCATGCAAATCCTCAAGTCTGCCTCTTGGTCGGAAACACACATTTTCCACCACTTGGTATGTACAGTTGTGGAACACATGAAAATGGACAATAACTTCCATACCATCAAGCTGTGGCACTTTTGAAAGAATTTCCTTTGAAATAGCCAGTATTTCTTACAAAGAAGTTCTGACACTATTTCACATCATGACAAACATTACATGACTGGATACTTTCTACTCTGCTACAAACCGGTTCCTACTAGTTGAAACTGGGCACTGAACAATAAGTGCTGTGACATAGACCTCTCCTTTTCCACACATTGGCTTCCAACATGGTCTTATTGTGGCTTATACATAGTTACAAACTGTAAGGCAGATTAATTTCTGTGGACTTATATATAGATATAATGCTGTAGGACCTCTTGGCCTTTCTGTATGAGGGCATGATCATGAGCATTGTAATTGTAGGTGTCGCTTATAAAGGATGCAGAAGAGGGGGGGGGCTGTGTGGAAATGTTGATGACAAAGTCTTCAAGACCTTCCTGTGACATGTTTCAGAGGGGGCCAGGTGGAGAATAACACATAATGCTTGTTGGATCTTCCCTAAAATTACATGTAGCTTGAACACTCTCCAATCTTCTGACTAATTTTAAAGCTTACTTAACTTTGCCAATTCCTCTTATATAATACAGATGACAGCGACTAATACATGTGCATTTGGCACAAGCTTTATATAAAGTTTTACCTAGAATACTTGAAACTTGTTGATGGTCGTTTTATACAGAATATTGCTGTAAATTTATGTGATGTTTACAAGACTAAACAATGTCTGCAAATTTTTGTAAGAATTTAGGGAAAAAGGATGTTCTTCTTTCCTACAAACAGAAACAATTTGTTTGATGTTGCCAGTGAAGAATAAATAGATCAAACCTGATCTTGCATTTGTGAATGTTAATCTTAAAGTGTGTAAAACATACTGATCTATATAAAGCTACATTGAAACGTTTGAATGTAAATATATACAAATCAAGAGGTTTTGTCTTAGGAAGAATTATGTTTCATGAATGGACCCAAGGTAAGGAGTCAATTACAAACATTTACAGTTTTAGTATTTCCCAAAATCAATATTTACATTCATGGCAACAGAGACTTCTAACCATTATTCACATATTGTAAGAACTCTTGTAATAAAGGTAAGCCTTCTTACAAAAGATGACGCTTAGCATGCTGCAAGAACTTCAACTGGAAGGCAAACTGTTGGCCGCAGAACTGACAACTGATGGATTTTCCTGGGGGCAACCCCGGTACCTTTGTGCAGATGGCCTCCTCTACCTCTGAGGTTTGATCAAACTCTAGTGCAGAGATCCATGCAGACAGATCTGGGCCTGTCTGTTGGTCTTTCTGATCGGTGGTTAGATTCTGCACTATCGACAGCTGATCTTCGCTGTCTAACACTGATCTGGAACTGACTGCACTGCTGCCAGCATCACCGTCAGGCAGGTGGGTGGAATCGTCGCGTGCTCTCGGTTCAATCTCCTGTAGACTCGGAACAGGGTTGTCCTCGGACACAAGACTGGTTATGTCCTCTTCTATGAGATGCTCTCGGATGAGCTGAGCCTGTTTGTCCGGTGGGAAGACAAAGGCCAGTTCGAGCTCGTTGGTGGTCTTGAGTTCGGGGGGAAGATCTGAGTCATCGTCTGTGTCTTCCGGAGCGGACACAGAACCACATTGGTTAGAGCCCCGCCCACAGGAGCTTGTACCTGTAGAGTTCAGACGGCTTCTTATTGCCTGATTGCCATCATCGTCTCCATCTTCCTCTCCATAAGGAACAGAGTCGGCAGTCTCCTCAGGGTTCTCTGTTACAGAAACCTTTTCTTCCTTTTCTTCTCCACCTTTCTGTGATACTGTTTCATCAGTGTCACACTGAACACTGGCATAGTCTGACTCCACTGCTGTATCAGGGGTATCCTCGGGCAGGCCATACTGGACCTTGTGGTTTTCCATCATTGTGCGATGCTGTACATTCTCAGTCTCTTCACCAGGGAGGAAGTCATCTTGATGGAGTTCAGTTACCGGGAGGTCTTCGTCAGGAGTAGGTTGGGGTCTCAAGGCATTTTTGGGATGCCAGGCACTGCTGATGATGTGACGCTGCACGTGGGCGAACCAGGACTCCTGATCCGTGTGCACCTTACCGCAAAACCTGCACAGGAACCACAGCTCCACACTACCGTCCATGGTGTTCTGCACCTCCCGCACACAGCTGCAAAACAGAAAAATGTACAATCATGTAAGGTTACCTAGTAGTACGTACAATATGTTTGCATTCAGCACTTCCCCCTGCTCCCTCACAGGGATGTCCTTACTAACACTAGTAAGTAACAGGAAGTTATTTGTTTCTTAGTTATTGGTTGGGTTTTGGGGATATAACCTCAGTTCACATTATACCACCAGGTAACATTATTCTGCCGCCTTGGAAAATAGTGTTCAAACAGAACTCTGATGCAACAACCATCAAGTGCATGTACTCCTGCTTATCGTAAGAGTACATACATGATAGTTGTTGCATCAGAGTTCTGTTTGAACACTATTTTTCCAAGGTGGCAGAATAATGTTACCTGGCAGTATAAAAACTATAATGTGAACTGGGGTTATACGCTAAAGCTGTCTTGGTAATGGAAGTTTACCATACATACAAAGTACATTCTTGGTCCTCAAAACCAGACAAACTTGATTCTACCCATTGTTTCATTAAGATCAGGGCCACCAATTTAATGAGTGTCAAAATGTCCATGTATACATAGTTGCTCAAGTTAGTCCAAGAAACAAAACAGTATTCTTGTATGGTCTAACAACAAACTCACCTGATCCCAGCGTGTTTCTGGGGTGAACCAATGGTAGTGGAGCTTACATCATCTGTTACAGCTATGGCTCTGTCCCATCTCTGTACCTTGTCTTGCTTGTACTTGCCCCCAACAATGATGTTCTCCACTTCGATGTCATATCTCGGCACTCTGTTTCCCTCTGAAGAGACAACCTGTCCTTGATAATGCAGCGCTTGATGACGCTTCAGCCACCCAAGGGCCTTACAGGAAAAGGAGCACTTATTACACCTGTATCTGGAGTGTTGCATCTTGGTGTTGTGAGAGTTAATGATGTGCTTAAAGACAGTACTGTAGCAGCGAGCCCTGTAAGGGCAGTACTTGCACTTGTAGGGCTTCATGTTGAAGTGTGCGTTCAGATGTGCCAAGAACTTATACTTCTGGTGCTTTTTCGTTCTAAACTTGCACTCTTCGCAGTACAGGTAGGTTCCTGTTGCGTGCTGTATTTTGTGAATGAGTAGGCGATATCTCGACCTGAAGACCACAGAACACTGCAGGCAAACATGTTGTTCTCTCACTTCACTTTGCTTGGTGACTTCGGTATGTACACTAACTGCCTCGGGACAATTCTCCTGGTTAAGGTCAAAGTCATAAGCATAAAAAGCCTGCTCCTTTATGTCCCCTGAGTTCTTGTCAAGATGATTTTCCTCCCTTAATGGCTCTGCTGGTATGTTGTGTAACTTCATGTGCCTCGTCATGTGGTTTTTCGTCTTACAAACAAACGTGCAGGACAGGCACTGGAGGTGGTTGCGAGGACAGATGGGTTTGTGATGTTTCATGTGGAGTTCTAGTGAGAGTGGGATGTGGGTTTCAAAGGGACAACTTGTGCATTTCACTTTCACTTGTCTAGCATCGTCAGCCTCATCACTGTTGCCAGCAGGCTCTTCTTCGTCCCCTGTTGCGACTGCTTTCTCGTTGTCTATGACACTTGTTGTTTCAACTGCATCACTCCTAACAATTTCATGTGAGACTGTTGGGTCGTCTTCGTGCAACTGCATGTGTTTACGAAGTTTACCTGTACCGTTGCACCCATAGGAGCAAAAAGGACACCTGCGTTTCCTCTGTTTGCACCGAACATCATGATGCTCCATGTGGATGCCCAAGAGGTACTTACGGAAGGTTTTAAAGGGGCAGTACTTGCATGGTAGATATCTCTTACCAAACGTCTTGTGTTTACCTTGAGGCAGATCAGACTGTTGGGTTTCTTCCTCTATGCTGCTGTGCGGAACCTGTTTCACTGCACGGGCACCATTTTTACCACATCTGGTTTTGTGACGTAGTACCTGGGCTTTCTCCTTGTTCTTGTAACTACAGTTGCTACATTTGAACATCTTCTGTGGTGAGTTGGGTTTCCCCTGTTCCATCTCTCCAAGTGAAGCAGAGCTGGTAGCCTCATGACCAGTCTTCTCTCTATGTTGCTCCATCTTCTTTTCTTCAATGGTGGCAAAGTTACACTGATTACAGGACAGGAGGGCCATCGAGTATCTGCACTTTATGGGCGACTTGCCTTTCTTCTTTGGCGCCTCCTCTTTCTGCAGTTGGGCTGCAATCTCTTTCCCCACTGCAGTTTGTCGGAGATCTTGCAGCCGCACAATAGGTTCAGCGTCAATCATTCTGCTAGTTTTTCTGGGACTCCTGAGTTTCAGACTCCGTGCAACCAACTCTCTGGCTTTCCTCTTTTGCTCAGACATGCCATTCCATGCCTTCTTTCTGCTGATAACATCATCACTGAAGCTGACATGCTGATCAACACAAGGGGGGTTTCCCGCCAATGCAAAGTCCATAGGTGGATCTACAGTTGTGGAACTCTGTGCTACAGGTTTATCTGCAGTGGAGGCAAGCCTGCCTTTGTCAAGAGGGGGCCTGCCCCTTTTTCTTTTGGGCAAGAAAATACCTTCACTTGTAACCAGAAAGTCTACCTCTCTCTGTTCTGTACCCATTCTGACAAATCTGCTTCTCTTTTTAAGAGGCAACATGAGCTCTTCGTCATTGTCTTCATGCAGGCTATGTTTTCTCTGTGCTTCTTCGGGGGCGACATCTGTGAATCTGGTTGGTAGAGCATATGGATCTGATGTTTCTGTACACACTTCTTCACGGCTCTGCTGTACATTGTTGGTCCTCTCCACTGTTTCAGCACTTGGGTAGACTACTACCTTGTTTACTTTCGGAGGTCTACCTCTTCTTCTCTTTGCTGGTGGGCATTCACTGTCCAAGTCTCCTTCCACCATTTCTCTCTTCTTTGACAAGGTTCCCAGCTGTTGGTTAAGATGAGAAATGCTACTTTCGCTGGCACCAGATATGAGGGAACATTCACCAGGAAGTACATACTTCCTTGGCCTTCCTCTAGCCCTCTTGATGGGAAGGTCTTCCCTTGTTCGTACTACCTTTATCAGCCTTGCTCTTCTCTCTAACAGCTTTCTGGACCTGATTGGGTATTCCCTGTTTAGCAACCCAAGTCTTCGAACGTCCCACTTCCTGGGTCTACCTGCCCGTCTTTTGTTAACATTTTCTTGCTGCAGTTTTGGGCTAGCCATGTCTTTCATATTGTCTGAAATTTGAACCCCATCTGGCCTTTCTACATGATGAGTTTGCAAGATTTCATTCGGAGTTCTCTCCTTACTTAGGTTTGTGTTTGTGACATCCAGAACAAGTGCTCCATCCTTCTCTGGCAAAACTGGTCTTTGAACTTTTCTCTTCTTCGATCTATGTGGACCCTGCTTCTTGGGAATGTGTATTTGCTGTGGCAGTGGCCAAGCAAAGTCTTTCAAATCATCTGATATTTTAGTCTCATCAGATTCTTCTGGGTGTTGAGAACCCATGGCTTCCTTCCAAACAGCACCCTCAGTTTGGCTAGTATTCATGACTTCCAGAGTATGTCCTTCACCTATCATCACATCATCCGGTGGTGCTTCATTTAACACTGTGTCATCAGGACATAACAAAGGCGAGACTTTTTCTGTCACAGTGACATCTGCTATTGCTGACGGTGATGCTTCTTGCACAGCAGTGCAATCCTGGCTGAAGTCTCCATATGTAGGAGGTGGGGATTCTCCGGACTCTGTGTCATCTTGACTTAAATCTGTCACTGTCAGAAGTGATGCTTCAATTGGTGCTGTGACATCTTTAACTGTCAGAGGTGATGTTCCTCGAGAAAATGCATCATCGTCACTGATGTCTTCATAAATAGGGGCTGATGGCTCTTGACTAAGCCCAGTGAATACTACAGGTGGGCTTTTCTTTGTATTTGACTCTTCTTGGCATCTAATTGAAAAATCCAGGGGAAGTGTTTCCTCGACTGTTGTGTCCTCTGTGTCAGGTGAGCTTTTTTGTATGACAGAGTTGTCATCAGCCTCATGTACACTGTTGTCTTCTGGGAAGCTGTATACATCTGTCTCTGCATCCCTACCACTGCTGACAACATACCCAAACTCCGCCATATCTGCCAAACGAAACTGTCCATTGAACTTCGGTGACGTGTTCAACTTGGGGTTTGAATCTTCCATCTTCTCAGAGATTGCACTTTCAGCTGTCTCTACAGTTGCATAATTTTCTTCCATCCCACTACTGATTCCTTGCTGTGTGAATACAGGCATGTCTTTCTCTTCTTTCATTTCCTGATGAACTTGGACAGTTGTTTCTGAACAGTTGTCTTTCGTAGTGATTTCTTGCTGATAGCTACAAGGCAGCTCTTCCTCTTCACTCAGTACCCAGTATTGTTCTTCCACTTGAACCACTGTTCCAGACTGGCCTTCTTCCCCAGGGATTTCCTGTTCCTGAGTGATGGAAAAGTCCTCTTCATGCCTTTCCAGGTCCTGCTGTTGGTCCCTGATTTGGACTGCTGCTTCTGTGGGGCTTTCTATTCTGCTTTCGTCATCTTTATGAATCACAGGCAACGACTCTTCTTGCACTGTTTCCTGATGTTGCTGAAGGACTTGAGCAGCTGTTTCTGAGTGTGTTGTGTTCCCATTGGTTTCGTGTTGCTGAATTACAGCTGTGTCCTTTACTTCATCCATCCCTTGCCGCTCTATGGCTTCAGGAACCAATTCTAAGTCAGTTTCAACCAAATTCACTTCTTGATGGAACTCAGATATGTTGTCAAATTCATCCGTTGTCTTTTCTTGTTCTATGACTGGGGCAGCTGCTTCTGGCTGGGTTTTAAAGCCACTGTCTTTTTCTGTAAGGTGTTTAGGTACATCGTCCACTTTACCCATTGTCATATCTTCTTCAACACAGTCAACTTCTTTTGGGTGGGTCTTAAAGCCACTGTATTCCTCTTTAAGTACCTTAGGTACATCATCTACTTCATCTATTGTCATGTCTTCTTCAACAGGAACAGCTGTTTCTGAGTGGGTTTTAAATCCACTGTCTTCTTCTTTAAGGACCCTAGGTACATCATC
>LZCU01002900.1:3347-14917 GCA_001663935.1 Asymmetron lucayanum | reverse complement strand
TGTCATGGAAAGTGGCCCGTATAGATTTTATGTACATAATCGAATGGAATACACAATAGGTGTGATATATGTCGTTACACTGATTTCCCCCGAGGATACTAAGCCATTCTCGTGGCCTGTGTATCGATCCAAACTGCATGGCCGCACAATGCACAACACCCAGCATTTATCTTTGTCGAAATTCCAGCTAATCTTATAGCTGTACATTCTAAAGTACGAATAGTTTCCGAATGGTTGATGACATTAAAATCATTCAACAGAAGTTGTTAAATTATATTCCTGTCTTTTACATTTGGTGTTTTCGGGACTGTCTTAGTCATAGATTTGTGTGGATATCTGCAGTTATCTCTTAATCTTGCATGGTATTATGAATCTTTCCTTGCCGATGGCATTAATGCTTCACTGATACATAGTTCGTGAACATTTCAATAGTTCTAAACTTTGTGCTTGTGTGCTTGAAATGACACCTTTGGACATGTGTGCAAGTCTGAGATTCCAGAATCTTATATATGCACACAATTAATGTGATATGAGGCTGTTTTTTTACATGTTGTTAAATAGTGAACCGTTTATAAGTTTTGGTTTTAAAATAAATGTATAGCAATTCACTGATATTCATCTATAAACGGACGTCTTGAGATACTGAAAAATGTTTTCTTCGAAATAAATCTTTTATTAATATCATTTCCGGTGCTTTACCCAACGGTCTTATTGTGATTTTTATACGTGCACGAACTTAACAGCCCGTTTTAGAACGGAGCCCGAAGGTTTGTCTGGACCGTCACAGGAGACGATAAGATGGAAGTAAACTGTTTGGTCGATAGTGCGTGATCGATCAAGTTCTCCTCAGGGCATACTTCCATTGTAATGTATGGGACTTAAGGATTGATCTTATCTCATACATGCCCTTAAGATGTCTTTATCAAAAGGAGTACAAGCCAAATTACAACGATGCGATTACCACGGACCGTCTCGGTGCAGATAAAACATCCGGAACATTTTCGCAACAGACAGTATCAATGTTTTTGCAGTGGAACATTGACGTACGTCCTGCTAAAAGATAATTGCCAGTTTTATCACTGTCTCTAGTCTTGCTTGACACATAGGACCCATATCTTTCAATAGCGTAAATGATTAACATATCTCTCTCCAAAGCTTAATACCGAGCCATTGTCGTTGAGAAGCTTATATCGTTCTCATCGCATTTACTGCAAATTGCATCCGTATATCAGACTATATCTGTTATCGGCACCCAGTTGACCGAAGTGCGAACGACATTCATATCTTGTCCCCGGCACCGCTGTTGTAATACCACCTATTGATTCCAGCAGTCTGTCTTTATGTCTGCAGCAGCCCAAAGGCCATCAGATGGACCAGGCAGAATCAGAATGGCAGTTTATGGCAGTTGTTCGTGTGGAAACTGTAATAATCACGACCTGAATAACCATCAATCAAAGGGATTGTCCTCGTTTTGTTAGAACAGCATACACCAGAATCATTTACTGTCACAATGATTACAACGATGCATAGATCATTCCTGGACAAGATTGAAGGTATTTTCACTGCTTTACAAGGATTATATACTCATCATATATACGAAAGTATGATAATCATTTACAATTCATTTAAAGAACACACCTCTCACAAAATTACAACATACTTCACGAGAGATTAATAGTACCTCAAGCAGCTTCAACAATAGTTGCAACTGCTGCAACAGTACAAGGCAACTTTTAAGGAAGTTTGAACAGCCGTTGACCACTGTTGAGAAGGATGTTTCTGCTTACTTGTTCCATGATGACATTGGGTATGATCCTGAACAAGTTACCTTGGATATAGAGAGTAACTAAAACTGCGTTCTAGAATTTACTTTTAATATTAGAATATTGGTTCAACCTACAGTCAGACTCTTCAATCAATATTTTAAACTAGTAACGAGAACGAATATGTCGATATTGTAATCTAGATAGAATTGATGATGAACAACATTTTGTGACTGAATGTAAATTGTACAACAAAGTGAGAGTTGAACTTTATAGGCTGATACAGCCCATGTTTCCCTATTTAATACACCTCAGTAATCCAGAAAAATTTATATTTCTAATGAGTTTAAACAAAACTTTGATTATGAAGCATATCTGCTCTTATTTTTTCACCATTACGAAGAAGCGTTGAGATATGGAATCTACTTAGTTTATAACTCCTATGGCAGTTACGTGGCATTGTATAGATGTTGGGTTGGTCCCGGCTGTTGGCCGATAGAAGAAGAAGAAGATAGATGTAATTTGATGTATTCGTACTGTAGACCACCAGTATTCTTCTGTTCTGACCTGTACTTAACCCAGTGGGTATGTATGTACAATAAAGGTCTTCATTCATTCGCTAATGTTTAACCTGGATGGACAGTGATTCCATCAAGTGATTTTAAAACTGAAGTGATTCCACTTCTTAAAAACAGTCTAAAACGAAGGAGGCTGCCGACAATATTGCCCTGTTTGGAAACAAGAATTCAACTTAAGATTACTTTACCAGGAACGCATTACAGGCTGGTTCTGTCTGTCTGTCATGTACAAGGTCTTAGGTATTTAGTGCCTTGGTTCCAAACCTAACACAACGTACAGGAATACCACCACAGTGTCACTCTTTGAAGTACAGGTTTTGAAACACGAAGACGACGTTTTTAGAGGGATATAAATGACTGTATCTGGAGACAGAAAACCTATCTAGCATCTTAAGTTAGCTCTAAAACGGGTAACGTGATTAGCATCAGTGCCCAAAATAAAACAAGCTCGTGAGAGACGTAGAGGCTCTTCACCTAGACCGGATCGATAGTTCCTTGAAACGTTCAGGTTCTGAAGGCATCACAAGTGGTTGCATAAACCTTAATGACACTGATGTATACTTCAGACGTGAGTAGAAGACTCTTATGGAGATTAAAACAGTATATGTTACTCCTAACCAAAGTGCTCCAGTGCTTCATGTATTCCTACTATTATTTGTGTGGTGCAATAGTTTGCTCACTACGTCGCCCAAACAGCACTAGAAACACTACTGACAAAATTCTACGGCGCAATGTTTAACAATATAGCGATGATTTGTTTTATAATTTTGTTTGAAAATCTCGTATTGGACTTTCTACCTGGATAGAGATTGATAGATATGTGTTGCATCAAGTTTGGTTTTATTTGCAAGTATGGATTTGTGTCTTTTCTGACAATGATGCAGTGTCAAAAATTCAGAAATGTATTCTTCGTAACTTATAAATCTTTAGAGATTTGAGACGTTTAATTTATATTTTCGTCTTAAGCTGTAGCTAAGCATTGATAATGAATACCGAAATTGTACCTAACAGTTTCAACTGTCTGCTATGGAACTGACTGTTTCGGTACAGAAAGCAGTTTGAAAGATCATGTGATCATATTGCATCAATCATCAAGATCAAGTATATTATTAAGATGTAAAGGAAAGAGATGAAAGAGTAATAACGTTCCCCTTCGTGGACACTTTGGGCAACTGCGTTTGTACCTTTCACTAATCTAATCATCAAGCCGTAGCGTGGGATCAGCTCGTTAGTTGATTACACGGTCGTAATCAAGTAGCGGCTTCCCTGTGATATATAACCAGCTTTGTTCCAGATACAACATCCTGATGAAAGAGATAGCCAAGGATGAATATGAATTTGCAAGACTTGTTCTTGTTGAGTCTCTTTGAGATTAAATCAGATGCATATACTGTATATCAAAACTTCAAATGGTATTTCATCGTGTACATTCTCTCTGTTCACAACAAGGTAGTTTCGTAGCTATATAAGTAAAAGCCACAGTGATTTCATGACAGTCACTATTGGGAACACGCGAAAAAAGAAACGCTGGAATAACATAAATAGGCCTTAATTTTGAAAACGAAGGGTTGTGCGATCTTAAAGACTGTAAAAGCGACTGAGCACACAGACGATGTTATTAAAAATTATGAATCCATTTGTTTTTGCTCTTGCAGGCCATGCTCAGTTATGGAACTATTGTTTTTTCATCACTTGCCATGCTTCTGCGTTTTTATGATTTTTGCTACTAGCGCAAAATAATGCAAGCGCTGACATCATCCACGTCAGTGTGGCTCAGTAATGGACGAAAAATAGAGAAAGAGTGTGTTACAGCATAACTCACGTAGGTGATGTATTTGGAACTATCCTGTTGAAGATTACGACATCGACTTTGGGGAACTGAAACTTAGATGTCCACTTCATCTGAAGCCATTGTTTATCGTAATGAGAAATGTCCTAAAAGATATAATGCGTTCGGCGCCAACATTGTTCACAAGACGCTGTTGAGAACGCTGTACGGCGCAATGTACTGTGAATCGATCTGTCTTCTCTAAGGAGGGCTCCTCCTGGATGCATCTCGCTGGGCTGTAGAAACGTTAATGACTGCTGATGTAGTGAAGACGGATGAAATGGAAATCTCAGTTGATGTAATCAGTAAATTTCATTCCTGATCAAATGCATGGTTTTTCATTTTAAATGTCTCCTGTCTTGTCAAAAACAGTTAACAACATATTAACCTCAGAAAACATGCAGTTCGAATTTTCTGGAGACAGATGAAAATATGTGTTTTTGGTAAAATCGAAGGCGTAATCACATCTAGATGTAACTTTAATAAAGTTAGCAAGTGTTACCGGGAAGAATGTTCTCAATTTTATCCAAAAGTTGTAGAGAAATTGCAAATTATGTAATATATCATCACCACTATATGTTTGTTTAATATTTTACACTAATATTCAATGTGTACCTACCTGACTTAGTAGAAAAGACTATTACTGATATCCTATATGTAAATAGGATAAAGCTTCACAACAGATTATAATCAAAAGGACTGTATAAACTATAAGATTGAAAAGTATCCTGAACGAAATCGTACAATACATTGCATATGCCCTTGAGTAACTGCCTATGCAAGTGTTTATTAATTCTATCATCGTAAAAGGGCGCCCGGGAAGCTCGTAAGTTGATTAAACGTGTACTGTTTCAATCAAGCCGGGTGCCCTTAATGGTATATAGCTAGGCTCTGTACTAAATAAAGCCCTACTAGCATAAGAAACAGCCGAGGCATAAAGATTAAGTTGCACACCTTGCAATATATTAAAATGAAGGCATTCAGCAAATAAAATGACGGTATGTAAAAGTACAATGATTAATTATAAGCAAAAGGAGTCTTACGTATCCACGCGACCCAGCACGTAGGTTCATCTTCAAGCAATAAATAAGAAAAAGGACTACAACTAGAGGTGACCGTCCTTCATGCACGAAAGGCCAAGATCATTGTCAGTAGGGCAGGGGTCATGTGTGGCCTCATTCATATTTGACAGGGTAAAATGAACGCCGAGACGTATTCCTCAAGCGATCGTACCGTTGCATTATGTATCAATATCCTGCGGTCAACTGGTGACACTTTCCAGTAGCAGGCTCATGGTTCTGGTATACATCAAATGAAATTGCTGCCGTGATGGATTGAATTACAATATAGCCTCACTCACTTTTAGAGAGGCTACTTGGTAATCCTAGGATTAAGCCATTGTGAATTGTTAAATCTGCAGTACATTATGTTAGTACGAAATAAATTGTACATTTCTCCTGGGGGAGTAGCATTTATCATGATTCTCTAATGACAGAATCGTGTTAAATGTATATAATTATCATATCTAATTATATATTATGTGTATGAAGTGGTAAATATATTGTGTGCAAAACCAACCATTAAGTTAACAATTGATTCATCGATTGATCACCGTCCTAATTAAAAACTTAATTAAATGAATAACATCATATACCAATTAAGATAAGATCGATTTTCATCACAGGTCTAAAATTAATGTTCGAGAAACTGAGCGCATGAACGATTTCTGATTGAAAACAGTGAATCATTAGATGTCTGTGCTGTGGTAAATAAGATTTTGTTTTAATCTAATTACTCAAGTTTACACAGGCCTTTTCTGTATTGTGTGGCCAAAATGTGAAACAAAAGTGGTATAGTCATATTTGACAGACTTTGTTGTTGTTGAAAACGTTGAGGTAACGTTATCACGAAGGAATACGCCTTTATAGATGGCAGCATGCAATGATGTTTATTGTTCCTATTGAAAACATTTTTTAGAGATTTCATCCTGTTAAGATATTCAACATCCCCTGAGGGTTAAACTAGGCCTCCGGTCTTCTTTTATTCAAACCGTCACACGCAGAAAAGATATGTAAGGCGTACCCAGGCACTTGACCTGTATTAGTCCCGCTAGATAAAGTAAAATGCCCGTCATACACAGCCAGGTTCCAAAATGAAACAACGCACCAAACGTTGCACTGCATAACAGTTGGTCTTAAGAGTATGTACATGTAGGTTATGTTAAGATATGTTAAGAAATTACGTGATGTCTACTCCTTACTGTTAGCATATATCTATAAATAGATCTCTCACTCTCTTTGTGATCGTTCTATTGATAGATATATAGCCATCAATATAAAAAAAACTAAAATGCCATTGCATTGATGTAGCGTGTCATCGAGAATGATAACGAATCTTGCCAAGAGATACCTTCTAATAAGACGAATACAACATGTAATGATTCTGTTGTTAAGATGGATAACATTCTTGTCGAAAAGAGCAAGGTTTCGGAAATTTGTATATGTCTAGATGGGTAGTAAGTTAGTAATAAAGCCTTTCGTATACATATATAAAATGTTCGGGCCTTTCATGTCATTACCTTTGAATATTTCAAGATGTTGACCGATATTATTATCGTATTACACTATTCTGTGCACGCAAAAAGTTTCATATAATGTTTCATAAACCATTCGAGGTGAAGTAAACTCTCCCCTCACGCCAGGGTAATGTGTAATATGAGGACACTTAGCGTGTGTGTTGAAGCATGTCATAGTGAAATGGCATATGTCTATAGCGCAAAAACCTGATAGGAATTGGAAAGTGACACCATCAGCTGGAAACATGACAAAGAGAGCTACCATGGGCTGACGAAGTTGAAAGCATGCTTTTAGATACGGCATCGGACACCTGCGTTTTCCTGCACTTCTTAAGAACACACCATTAGTCGGAGAGCCGGCTTTAGAAACACTCAACACATGCTGCGTTGGAAACTAGGCTAAGTGAGACTGAAAACAGTTGAAGTTTCTAGGAGACGTTCATTCCGACTGACGTCTACATGATGTAGTCAAGGAAAATGCACAGTTCTAACGTGATATTAGCCTTACTGTGCTTATTATAACTTTGTTAAGAGCTACATCGCAGAATGTAATGCCCCCACTGTAACCATGTTTAATGTCCTAAAAGCACTAATGAGACCCATGTTCTATTTATATATCTGGGTAATCCAATAAAGTTACTGCACACCATTGTAACAGGTACAATTGGGAATGATGTATCGATTGTAAAGTAAAGAGATAATTCAACGCATTATCCTAAGCCGCTATTGTAATTTGGGCTCTATCGGTAACTAAAGGCTAACGACTCTTGAGCCAACATAGCTGGATTATATTACATCCATCTTATATTGAAGATACAGTCGTGGCAGGTGTGAATGAAATTGTATCTTGTGTAATAAATTGCACATAAAGTAGCCAGCATTGACGGATATAGGAATGGACATCGGAAGATTAAGATAACGTCACAGAGTTCAGTCTTAATATTAAACGTGTTTGCAAAAACTACATGTCAGTGAAATTATTGTATGATAAAACCTAAAGGTTTTCACCCGAGACAAACAATACCAATTTCCCCTTCGGGTGTTCTTCGAACCAATTGCAATATCGCAGAAAAGGAGAAATACGGCTGCATACAACGGTAGCATAATTTACAAGTCCACAGGGAGTTAGGTCGTGGTGAATCCATGACTTTTGTCCAGCCCTCTTTCCATTTATTATACACTTTGGTCACATTAATGGAAGTTCTATTCCCAAGCCCTATTCCCAAGGAACATTGTAGTTGCATCAAATCTGCCATTCGATACTGAATGCTTATTTTGAAAGCAAGGCGTTCCCACATCACAACCATCAGAAAAAAAGAGTGAAGTCCTTCTGCTAACGGTGTGGGAGACTTAACTTATGGGTGCATTCAGTGAGAAAAGAAATAGCCAAATCCGAACCTACAGTATTTAAATACATAAATACGTCCATTCGTACATTGGATGATTCAATGACCGATGCAACATGCTTTAATTAGAAAGACACAAGACTTTCCCAAGTGACCGATAGGACTCCACAAGACGATAAAACTGCCAAATCCATCTTTTTTATCTACATCGAAGGGATATATTACGGGAATCGTACCTGTGACTCAAAGGTCCACAAAGAAAGTGCAGTTCGTGAAACGCCATCTGATATTCTAACAGAGCTCTGAATCGTGTCATATACCCGATATCATCTTGACAGTTAATGTCGGAAATCCATTAGTGGAACCATGAATGGTTTTAAATCCTTAATTTTGAGAAATCCAATGATCGAGGTAATCCCATTGCGGTATACCGCAGTTCGTCAATCAGAGGCTGAAGGATGAGTTTCAGTTTTGTTGTTATATTGACATGCAACTAGCTTGTAAACAGGAAAAGTATCACAGTGTCCAGTCTAAGTTACCGTCCACAGTTTGGAAATTCAAACAAGCAAACAACTTACAACCAAATCAATCAATCCAGAAAGACAGAAATCAATAGATCGTTAGTAGAATTCTTTATCTATTAGTGTCTTCCTGTTTCTTCTTATACCTACATGGCCTTTTTCTCTAAATAAGTATTTATATTCTCAATCCATCTACTGATAAATCCATTTATCCAGCTATCTATGAGCACGTTACTAGAAAGTTAATCTTGCAATCCATGAGGTCAGAATCACAGCTACTTTTAAAGCTTTATTGCAAACGTTTACATTGGATTTAACGTTTCATAGCGGGGAAGTAAGAGAAAAAACACACCTGTTATGTTCTGGCCAGGCCTGAACTTGTCCACAGACGTGCTGAGCTCTACCACTGAAGGTTTCCCGTCCTGGTCTAACCAGCCGGTACGGTGAGCAGATCCAGACATCAGCGATGAGCACACTTTCTCTGGGGCTGGAGTCGGTAGTACAACCGCCGTGGTCCCAAGAAACGTGGCCGCCAGGGCCGTTATCCAGAATACTGGAAGCATATCAATAGATGCTAAGGATATAACTGTGTATTTTAGAACTTAAATCCTCCCTCGTTGTTTCTCTGTACTTTGAAACAGACGCTCTCACAGACAATACTGCCAATAGAAGATTCTGATGTTGACGTTGCTGATGAGGCTGCTGCTCTTTAGAGGCGTCCGAGCCAACTGCGCGGGCTTTTCACCAGATAGTTGATGGATGCAGCGCCTGTTACTGACTTGATATACGCCCACGTGTTGGGCCATTCGCATTCCATTTTCTCCTGCAGCTTGAATCTGACAAACGTAAAATCCGGAGCGTCACCGAGTAATTGAACAGTTGTGTCGAAGATGATGCAGTCGGCGGGAAAATGTTCATTATGGACCCCAGGGGAAGTAAAGGACCTTAATCCAAAATCAATATCCCCCCCCACACAGTAATGGAATCAACAAATAGAGGGGTACCTAGAGCTAAAGTATGCATTTTCACTCCGGGGAGGCTTAACCCATACTTTACCAACAGCTACGACCATAACCGAAGCAATCTTTGCCGGCATACATAACCTGTAATCATACTCAGCAGAAACCTATTACAGACGACAAGTTGTTCATAATACATGGTATTAGATATCAGACGAAAATGCTATAAGCTAAACTTTAGAGAAAACACGTCTTTATGACCACGATTTTGTCGCCATCGAAACTATCAGCGTGCTGAGAGGCTACCATAACGTACAATTACACCTAAGCAGAACAATTCGTCTTCTACCAGACGATTTTTATACATCCCTGTCCCACGCGTGCCACAACGCACTTGAGAGGCTGTACCATTACGGTCAATGCACCGATTTTATTATCATATCCTTGGGGCCCAAGAACAAGAGGGATTTTCAACAATGCTTACCTCTATTTCATAAAGAATGCTTTTATATATAAATTATAAAGTACAAAATCATCTAATCCAACATATTTAATCAGTAGAATAGTACGATAAATACTTAATTGGGACTATCGGACTTAAGATTGCAGATGTAAAGGGCTTGATAGGACATAGAAGGAATTGTCCTCCTATAACGAATAAATGGCCATCTTCACGTGGCAGTAAAATTGGTATCACAAATGAACTTCTGGGTAACATAGGACGTTCATCGTTGTGACACTGGCAAGGCAATAAATCATTTCTTTTATCTGCAATGTCTGAGTAATATCTAGGTTAGGTTGCCCTATATTGTTTGTATCAGAAACACTGTTGCACTGTTGTTTCTTTGACTACGATATGATCAGTGTCAAGAAACAGCTGCATTTGTAACATTTCAAGGCCGTTCTGAAGACTCAAGATAGAAACAAGAGTTCGGAGACCTCAAAGCTCCGTGAAATATTTGAGCCTTTGCAGATCTATAATTAATTATGCAATCCTTGCATCAATCCTATCTGTAGATGTTCCACCTGTCATATATTACATATCTTACATGAATCACCGTCACATAATTTATGGAAAGCAATGGAATTATCGGTGCTACATAACTCTTAATTTGCATTATTTGCATATCATTGTGCTCATCTCTCTCATTCCTTTGTGCAGTTATATTCTATAAAAGACACTTCTTTGTTAGGCAGAGACCCATCTGCCACTCCAAGCTACTACATGCAAAAAATATAACAATCTTTCCGTACGGAGTTTTGCTGTTTCAGACACAAACGCCCCTGCAGTACCAGTGGAAGTTGCTAGGCGCCCCACTCTTCGGACACTTTGTTAGCCAAAGACCTATCTGCCACTCCAATTTGGTGTCCCAAGCTCCTTTCGATCCAGAGACACAGACACGGGAAGTTTCACTGCAGTACAATAACGAGCCAATAGGGGACCCTAAGTCAAACCATTTCTAGGTATAATAAAGAGCTATGACATACCAAATGTCATTACAATCCAAAGTTATTTCGCTAGAAACACAGAAAGGCACACCCAAAACAGTACCTCCATTTTTCATGGAGGTAATTAGAAATACCATCCTCTAGTGGGGATCCTCACGTCAATTATTCTGAACAAGCTGTGGTTTCCATGTCTATTGGGTACACGTGCTACAACCCGAGTCCCAGTTCTATTTATCAGTGTTGGCCCCGTTAACGGAGGGGTAATAAATCTTTAGATTCCAAGGGAGAAGACAGTAATAAGACAGTAGTAACTTTCTTTTCCTCTTAAATTATAATTTAAAGAATACCTCCCTCCATCATTTTGCATGCATGTGTTCGTCAAGAAGCTCGATCTCTCATTTTAGAGGAATCTTGCGACATTAAACTATCACATGCCACATAGGGTATCTCTCTACAAAATGCGCTTCCACATTTATTATGATTTTATGAATTTACTGTTATTAATCAAAAACATTTCTAACAGTGTTTGTTTGTTTGTTTATTGTTTATTT
>LZCU01002628.1:0-12743 GCA_001663935.1 Asymmetron lucayanum | reverse complement strand
GTCAGTATTCATTTCACTACAGGAATGCACAGGACATTACAATGTAATAATAGCCAACGATATAGAATCAGGTACACTGAAAATGATCGTATAGTATGGTCTGCAAACTACAATTGTTTAAATATCCTGCTGTAAGAGGGGTTTATTTATTCAAATCATATCCTTGAAAACAGACGAGAGACATTCAAATGGCCCTTATCGTGTATGTAATAAACATCTATTGAAAAAAATCTATATGTTGATGATGATTTGGCAATAGTATCTTCTGTTCTAGTAAAAAAATACCAGTTTTTTTTAACCCGTACCACCCAATTACTGTCATAATGACCTGTCATTAACCGAGCATAGTGTTTAAAATGCAATATGTCAAACATAGACTACTTCTAGGACATTAAATATTCGATATTAACCTTCCATTAGAATTAGACATGCCCATACAAATGACAGAATAAAGAAGCCATGTTTAATCGTTTGTAATCAAGTCGTTGACGTAATAAGAGGTATAATATATGTACATATAGAAAGATTTAGTGAATCCACGGTAGTATATCTATTGATGAGGGATATACTACAGCAATCAATTGACGTAGGTACTATCGCACAAACCAAACGGAAGACCCCTCCCTTCATGTCAAATTCCAAACAGGTTGCGGCCATTGTGTTTATAATTACAGAGTCAGCCGCAAAATTGGCTTTGTAAACATCATGAACCATTGACATTTAGCTCAGACTACCTCCAACAACGAAGGTGTTACCAAGACAACCACCTGTCAACTGTCGTTTGAACGCATGTCAATCAAGTTCACCGTTAAAATAAACTCACCTAATATAACGACACAAACGGAATGTGGCGATTTTCGGCAGCAGCGCACTTGTCTGATGGTCCTTATTACAGAGGCTTTAGTTCGCACAGACATGGCTGGAACAACCGGTTTGTGGCGGCCTCCATTATGGCAGACAAGGCTACCGGAACACGTGATCATTTACTTCCGGTAGGTCATCAGGCACCTGCACAGTGTATGACAGCTCTAGCTGAAGGGAACCGCCCTTGGAGGGCTAGGCCCACAGTGAGTCATAGGTATTCGTAGATAAGGTTTCTTTCAATTAGGGTGTAAAATGAGTCGATCGAAAAAAAAGAGAAACGTAAAATAAACAAAAGTTAACGAAAGCAAACTTAGTAAGTTCATGATAGACGTTTTACCGAATCTTGCAAATGAAGGATATTTTAATAGACTCAACTTAATTCTAAAAGTGGTTATCTAAATCGACCAACAAACTCCTTGTTCAATAACAAAAGACATTCACTACAACATTAAGGATTATACTAGAGGTTCTTTGTTTTATCAACATAGTTCAACATTTTTGCTGTACTTAACATTTTACTTCGAATTCACTTGCACCAAATATAGTGGAGTTTTATGCATGCATGTGAGAACGTTCCTTTGTTTTCTGAACCCCTCATACTTTCTTCACTTTTTATCATAAACTGTAATTTAAAACATTGTCCCCGTCAATTTTTCGTGCCTTGATGATGCACCCTACTTCATCTAAAACTAATCATGTGACATGTATGAAAAGTCTATTTCCATTACAAAAACAAGAACAGTTACTGTAAAAAAATAAAACATCAGGTGACAATACGACTAAATTTGGTACATGGGAACATTTTTTAAATAACTCAAAGTGACACAAAGACAGACCTTGTGTCATAGAGCAGTTGCGCCATCTAGCGATAGACAGAATGGTAACAAAGACGTGAATACAGTTTTTGTCGCGGCTATCTTCTGCAAAGTTATTGCATGGAACAATGTACTAAATATGTAGCACATACACTGATATGTAAGAAGAGCAATTACACTGGTGTGCATTATGTTCTTCCTAATAACAATTTCTTTATTGTAAAGTGTTTGATACTGTTATTTGCCGACTTTTATAATATTGTTTACTTACGTATTTTGTAAGTTGTGCGGAGGGAAGAAGTGATATATCACTATTTTTTCTCCCCTTCCATTCTTTGTAATGTTGAATCCAGATAAACATATAAACAAATAAAAATTACACACACACACAAGTTAGACCACGCACCAACAAGTATGATCATTATCCTGCATTAGGGTCGCCTTGTAAGTTGGGAAGATACTTCCAAAGGAAATTCTGTTTTGTCTTCCCGGGCCCCCTACATGATACTTAAATTATGACACAAGGATACAAGACGTGTTTTTAAGGCACATCCATAATTGTGAAGCCACAGACTGACAAGTAACCAACAAAACGCGCGCAAGACACATCTTGGGGTCAAAAGACACGCACTTACAATAAACTACTGTCTTGTTTAATGCTGTCATTTTAGCATCTTGGAAAAATCTCAAGTCATTTTAGGTTGGCTCTCTGAAATTTGTTTCTAGGAAATATATAGAAACGCCGCGCGCCAATTTTAATAAATATGCGAAACAACGCTGTGATACATTTATACTCCAGATGCACTCAATGACAAATAGCTCCTGTCATAAAGCATAACCCCCATTCACGTATCACCAGGTGAACATAAGATTCACCACCGTGACAAAATAGTGTTCAAAAAGAATGCCGCTGCAACATCCATCAGATATGTGCCTCTGCTTATCCTAGTAAGGCATACATGATGGTTGTTGCATATAAGTTTTATTTGAGCACTATTTTTTCAAGGCGGCAGATTAATGTTACCTGGTGGTATAATGTGAACTGAAGTAATACTGTTTGCGGATGTAAAATGCTCTGGCGTTGCGGACATCTTTCTCCCCATGTTTCTCAAACCAGATCCCCCTTTCATAGTAGTGACGACAACCTCTTATCTACGCCTATTCGTCTACGCAACAATAGACGTGCATAATTGTTCAGGCTACCACATTTCAGCCCATTTACCCGCAGGCAAGGCGAAATGATCAATCATCGAAAGCAGAAACGTCATGTAATTGTGTGTTCTACGCCACAGCCCTGGCGGGCCGGACTTTAAATATCCGTTTGCACGACAGAATCTGCTCATGACGTCACTGGATCTGGTAGTGCGTAGTCGCCACCTGATGTGCCCTACTGGCCAGCAACCAGGGCAGAAAGATATGCGCAAAGTGGCATGATGATGAAGGCTATGGACATTTACGTGCGCAGAACGAAATGTATTCATGAAACAGAATGTTGAGGTCAACAATGTAACGTCTTGGCGGAAATAAAAGTATCTTTCAAGTTGTCAACTATTATGTTTCCGAGATGCTCACATCGCGTTGGCCCTAGATATTCCTTCAATATCAAAAACATGAAGTGTCTTCACAGTCGGAGTCCAAAGATGCTAACCTTGAATACCATTGTCAGAATTCCAAGGATGAGGCTTGGGTTGCTATAGTGTGTACATGTGGGTGTGTTGCAGCTTATCACCGAATCCATAGGAATGAGGGAGACCTCCAGAATGTTGAATTGCATCGTCAGCAGCAAATAAGACAGTTTTTTTTACACACATGTATTTTTCTGGAGGTCTTTGTCTGGAGGTTACATCGGAAATGGGACAACACATGTTAGTTTATTGGACATCGAACACCGACAAGTAATAACTAACAAAAATCCCTGGGGAATGAGTAAGTTTAAGAATAAAATACCAAATCTATTCATTCAAATGACGAAAACTTGATGGACTGGTAAATATTCTGGACAATTAGCTTTTAATTTCTCTTTATGGGTGATTGAACATAGCAGAGATCTCTTTCAAATGTCAATGGACATCATAAGATATATGGAAGGAAGAATACAACCATGTTATCTCCTTCTGTCCTAACCAGTAGCCTACACAGTTGTTGACAAAGGAACATGGCGGAATAAATACTGGAAGCAATGCCAAAATCCATTGCTTACATAATCATTTTAATCACAATATGCGACAAATGCAGCACAGCGTTTTGGTGAATATCAGATACAGAACTACTTGTAATTATGTCAAAACAATCCGGTAGGCAACTAGTACGCTACCAAACTATAACAAGGGAAATTAGGAAGGTACAAGATGAGAGAAAGTAAGGTTGTTAGCTATTTTTACCAAGTGCACGATATTCGATAGCTGGGTAATGTAACGAAAGATTTATGTTCTTCATTTTAAAGGGGCGTTTGGTCATAAGTTAAATAAAATAAAGACGGCATGTTTTGAGACCTGTGTGATAGCTGGCCTGTCATAATCGGATATCATTTACATATTTAATGTCAAGCCGATCATGTATTGAGGGGATCTTAATGTTATTCAATCCTCAAGTACACCTATGAAAACACCGCTGTAGCTTCATCAGTTACACACGTTTTCCACATTCTTATGAAGTAAACCATTCACGATCCTTTGCAGAAACACAGAACTTAATAAATGGAAAAGATTCTATTGGAAATACTGTATTCTAAATATACTAACATGATAATCAGAGACTACGGATTCTCAACAAAGAAGCACAATTATAAATAAGAATGTTGTTGCCAATATGTCCATTATCTATGATACTCAGATACAATCATTATGTTATGCTGGTATTAGAAATCAAATGGATTTATTTACTATCTAAGACAACCTGTACACTAATTACTACAGAAATTAAGTATTAATCCATAATCTTTGGTTTTAGATACAAAATGATTGGAGATAAACTGTACATAGTTGGGCCACCATCAAATGATGTTTACCTTTCATTTATGTTTCAATATGTAGTGACTTTCTATACATATCAATTATGTTCACATGTAAGAGGCAAAGTAGAAGACTATGTTTTATCCCAGTATTTGTATAATTCTTATCATCATTTATCTACATAACATCTTAGTCGCAAATTTACCACATTTTTAAACATCTCTGTACATGATACAATGACAATAGATTGAAAAAGTAATCATTTGTTCGAGGTTGACATGTCTTATTCTCTTCAGACTCCTTGATGGCTTTCTTAAAACGGAGTTGTTGTGAAAATCATAACTCCAGTAGCTAGAAGATGTATTGCAAATCTTGAAGTCACAAAATTACCATTAACATAACGATGGTCAGTTACATACTTCACACCATAAAACATTGAGCGTATGACAACGTCAGGCATCAGAAAACTTGGTCTTGAGACAATTTTGCAAACTCCAGGATGACAGCAGTTGTGAAAAATCCATTATCAACAAGTTACGGTACTTCAAATTGTTGTTAAAATATGCAGCATGTTTGACTGATCTTTAACTCTAAAGTAATAGATAATAAAGTAAAAAATCTCAATGCATATGTTCTCATCATCCCGCAATTAAGTTGTATAATCTAGAACCCTCTTCCGGACAGACGATTTCCATCTCTCTCTTCGTCAGGCCATGGAGTCGCTCAGCGTCCAACCCCTGGAAGGCATCAATGCTCGATCTGCTGAAGCCGTTCTTCTTCATCCACTTGGCCACTTCTTTTGCTGAATACGTCTTATCAAGCGCTGCTGGAGAGGAAAAGATTACAGGTGATAAGTTCTCCTTGAATATACTAACTAAACTATGCTGGAGTACAAACATATCATCAATTATAGTATTATTAGCGATGCAAAAACCTATTATCAAACAGAAGCTCTCGATGACTCTAGAATGTGTAAACAATTCAAATTCGATCACATTGACCTTGACACAAAGATGGCGGAGGGCCATTGGACCTTTGACCTTCCTTTCATCAGAAATCGCCATGAAAGGGGGTAAGCGTCAAATTTTGATTGGTTACTCTTTGTCTTTTAATAGCTTTGACATTTGCATGTTTTCGCTGTCTGTTCAACTTTACTTGTTTATGAGGATTTCGCTTAAGGCAACAAACGCCAAGTGTTCCATCGATTGTAAACTTGAATGTCACGTGGAGCTCTAATCACTTGGATGTAATTTGTACAGCTTTTGTTCGGAATAGAAATAGGCAAAGACTCTACAATAACTCAGATCATCCCACCAGCACCACCACTGAATTTTTCAGTACAATTGCTTGTTGCATGATTGACATAACTTTGTTATATACAACTTATGCACAAAATAAACAACTAGCATTCTATAGTGGGGAACCTTACTTGAATGTTACATCAATGAAACATGAGTGAACCGTGTATCGTTTTGGGTCTTCCATGTTGTTTTCTTTTGCACTTAAATTATTGTCCTGCAACGTTTAATTACGTTGAAATAATACTTACAACTCCTTTTGTGTTTCAAATCTTGCACTACAGCTTCCGCAGATTTATAGTGTTTCCAACTGAAAGACAAGAGGAAGCATTGTTAGAGTGACAATAAAATATACTAGACGGACAAGTTTAATTGCTAGACATAATATAGCCTTTGAGCACAACAGTCACTCCGTGGCACTTAGGAAACTTCCGTGTGCATAAGGTCGGCGGGCATCTTGCTTATTAGTGCACCAGATGACAAGGCCGACTCTCTCCCAGGGCAACCTGTATCATTTAATATTTCCAGATGCGAAAAAGATCGTGTGCTTTAGTCATGCACACTTGGTTCTCTTAAACAGCGGTCACTTTGAGATGCGATTTGGTGAAAAACGCTCCTTTTTACGAAATTTTGAGCGAGTTAGAATCTTAATTTAATTACTTGGTCACCGGGAAAGTGAATTAAGTCCTTAATGACGACAAGCAGATTTAGGGAGGGGAGACTAGTAATTAGGTTGCAATTTGCTTAATTATTTTTTCTGGGATAAGCCTATTTTTTGCAGCATGCTTACATGTTGCGGAGTTATTTTGCAATGACTCCATTTAACGACACAGCCGTAGTTTTAACGACACATCGCTTGGCGGCCAGGGACTGCTGGGTATATGATTAGTTTCCTAGTGCGTGGTAAATAAAGAGGACATGGCAAGGAAGGCACCAACCATCTTATGGGAGGTCATAATGAGACGATAAAGAGAAAAGCACAACTCTTGAATGTGATGTCGCCATCACTTGATTGACCTTTGCACTTGCACAATGTATATAACTACATGTATCTTGTAGAGGAATGTTGGTAAAGGGACTTGGTAGGTAGGTAGGTAGGCATAGCCATTCCACCTATATGTCTTTTCATGTTGTACACATTTACAAACTTTGTCACCGAGTTATTGCCAATTGATCCATTTTCAAGATTTAACTACAGATAACTGTATTTTGACCCCGAATTTCAAGATGGCGGATAGTCTTTTGGATGGCCTCTTTTCTTCGTGAAACGCAAAAGACTATTCGCTTGTCTGCATACTGTGACAGTTGTTTAAACTATCAAGTTTTATATCAAACACATCATTTCCGATTACCGATGGTTTTCTTTACAATGAATTATGTATAATAAACCAAAGAAATGGGCTGTATGGTATGTTGGTACATGGTGGTCCAAGCATTAAGAAAGATCTTCGATTCATGTATGCCTGAACAATTTTCTTGTTTTGTGGAAATAACGAGTATGTTTGTACAGCTAACCTCCTGTGGAGGCTTTATCTTGTTTAATCATCAACACCTGTAGCCATTGTCTTCACACAAAAGTCACCATTATGTGAAGCAGACCCATTAATGTAGAACATTCAGTTGCGCTGAGTCTTCACTATCCCTAAAAATACCCGTGGGAAGAGATGTAATACAATCCCACGCATTTATGAAGAACATTAAGGGACTGAGCAGTCGTTACCACTGGATAGTCAGAGTGCAACATGATAAGATGATCACACAAGCCACCATGGCTGAAACCTTATTTTCAAAGAGAGCGACATAGCAGCCCTAAGTACATTTAGGTGTACCGTAATCCTTTAGATTTGCAGAAGCTATACTCTAACTGTAGCACTACATAGGTGGTAGCTGTTGGATGCATGACTGGTGGCACGATAATGTGTCTACTGTTGTTTTAGAGATCCCTCCTCAGTCACAGCGACATACCGTAGTTTGGGTGTGGTGTAACATTAGGACCAACCTGCAATTACGTGCTGGAAAAACACACAGCCAGCTTTATGTATGTTACACCCTAACAACAAAGTGTTTATTTTGTAGGAAATCACTGTTTATGGCCAGGTTAGCACTTGCTTGTTATCTGAACTCATTTTCATTCTTTCTCACACCATGAACAAATTATTGTGTAATGTTTTTGATTGAATGACTGAAACTCAATAGACTGTAGCAAGGAAGGTCTTATTCAAGGTAAGGTGTATAACTATGTATTTTATTTGTGTGAATAGATAAATGCAGTAGACATACATTCTTCAGCTGAGTGCAACTCATTGTAACCATCATATAAGATTAAGGCAGCTCGCGACAATTGCAGGTATTGCACAAGTGAATGAAAAGTACGAAGGACCTTTGTCTACTTACTTTTCCCGCTTAGGTCTCGCAGAAGGTGACTTGTCCGTGTTTATCCACACTGCTGTCCACGAACTATCTGTTGCAACACTGTCAGTGTCAGCTTCGCTCTAAAATATAAAGTACACTGATAAATGAAATGGCAGACATGAATATATTTGCAATAGTTCCTCATCAACATGAAGAGCTTGTTCAAGCAATTGTAAAGTATTCGGTGAAATGTTTTCTCATTTTCACACATGTTCTGTAAGTGAGCAATATTGAACGCCACCAGTGTAAGCAATGTACAAAGAAAAGATAAACGTTTGTGGAAACATTCAATGTACAATGTAGATACTGTCCAAAATTGTAACATCAACTCATTTGCCGCAGTTCCACGTAAGTAAGTAATTATATAATATTTGATATGTTTATTTTTCTATTTCAAAAGACATGCTAGTTCTGTAAATGAGCAATGTTGAAGGCCATCAATGATGGATTGATTCACCGGATATCGTTGCAGAAGTTTGACTTAAATGCCTGCGGGCACATCATTAAGATTTAGATGTACGGAATGCAGAGAACGTCTCCAGTAGTACCACTAGAATATTGCCAAAGTAAACAATGGGCAACTTGTGTGGTACTATTTAAGATTACGAAAAGAATCTCTCTTCAGAGGTTAAAGGAAACAGTAACCTGGAGATTTTAGAGGATCTTTTCACTATGGCATGTACAATGGGCCAAATTTGGTGGAAATAATTGCACAGGTTTTGTCGTAGTTGGCCTTTTGTTGAGCCGAACGCTTATTGTTAGTTCAAAGAAGGAACGAGACCTTTGAGGTCGAGCCTTATTTAAACCTGCAAACGGGTAGCAAACATCTGGGAAATACAACTTTTGTACTGATCCCAACTTTTGTCACACAGAAATTTGGTCACATCATGTGGACGACTTATTAGGGAACAGCCAATATTCTGGACTATTTATCCGTGATGTTGGCAAAAAAAAACTTAAAACGAAATAATTGCCATGGTCTGCAAAGTTTTTTATTAGAAAACCACTCAATTCGTTTTTTTGTCACTTTGCATCATTTATAAACATACTCAGATGGGTTTTGTTTAATTTACCTTACATTATACTTGCGGCTAGGTCAGAAATGTCGATGTTTGCGTGACTCCATGATAGGTGGGGTAGGGCGAGAGGGCAATGTTAAGTTGTCCCCTTCGGCAATGGAAGGGCTCAGGAATGTAGATTTATATTTACTCATCTCCATTGGCGTCTTTAGTATATTGGTATGTCCATTGAAGTTCTTTTGACATTTCATATTTACTCAAACATCTGTCCATATATTCGTCTATTTGTCTTGTTAGCAATGGCCCTAACAGACTCCCTTTCTGCATATAGAGGCAGATATTTTAGCAATGCTTAATTTTTTAAAAAGTTGTTATGTGTAAAGACAAAACCTAAGATTGCAGTATAGTATGTTGTTCAATTGGCCTGTTGATCTTAAGTTGACATCTATTTTCATCATCATCAGACAAGATATGATGATGATGATCCATACTTTCAAAATAGCATTACATCTGAGTGCAGATATGAAGCGTTATTGTCTCCAAATGACACATTATAGCACATTACAAATCTTTCACAAACGTATAGCTTCTGCCAGCACATTTAACTGTACATATCGAATATTTCATAGAATTATGAAATTTGACAACTCACCGATCGAAACGTTCTGGGATCAACTTTCCATCTGAAAAGAATAAAAATACAATTGATAAGACAGGTGATCTTATTGTTCTGAAAAGGAGGTAAGTATTTTATTTATTTATTTATTTGTTTGTTTGTTTGTTTATTCATCCATCCATCATTTACACAATTGTGTTGTCCGTTCAGCCAAGTGACTGATTTCCAAGGGAGCCAATTAGCAAATACAAATAATAAATAACAAATAATGTGAAAGTAAATAAAAGGTAGCACAGATAACTAAATCCTGATCAAATCATAATAATAATGAAATCATAATAAACATATAACATATGCGCAATTCCATGACTGACTATGGATTAGTGTGTGGATGAGTGCTTCATAAAATTACATGATGCCCCGCCAAGGTGAACAAGCACACCAGACGAGGTCGTCAAATCATTTCCGTTTGATTAAATCAAATAAAATATGTCAGAGTGGGCGTGGCTTCAGCATGTTGACAAAATATGAATTGACAACATGTAAAATATCATTAAGTTTAACTGTTTGATAATCAAGCTTGCCGGCAATGCTCTAAAGGCAAGTTATATCAACTGATAGCCTATATGCAGACAATAAAAGCAGTTGTTACTTTACTGCCATATCTTTTTTCTATCATGATACCTACTCCCAAACTTTAAGATATCTGTATATTAACTTAACAGTAGTTGTCAAAGTAGACATTTAGTCCCAAAATATCACACATTAGACCGGGCTATACACTACTATTCGTTTAGGCACAATTGGTGGACAATATATATTTTGGGTTTGACATTTGCTAGAAATTCCACCAGTTAGATCTTGTGTCATCTAAAGAACAGTCCTTTTTGTTAATGATGGCTAGGTCGTATATCTATTGACAGATCGAGGACTTCAATACCTTCTATATCTTCTATCCTCATCCTCGTCTTCATCATCTAGAGATAGCGACGCCAAGCTGTGGGTTGTCGAAGATTGCCGACTGTAGTAGTCAGAGCCGATGGTGCTGAACTTCTCGCCGAAGTTCTTGGTGACCGTGTGGACGCCCGTGCTCTGGTCTTCCGACGACGTCTCGTCATGGTAATCAAACAGCACGTCGTCTTTGTCAACTCTCCGTCGCGACGGACTAGGTCTCTGTGGGAGGAAAAGGCAAAAAAAGACTCCTTCGTTAAATCTTTCTCAACACTTGATATTGACAGACAGGTTTATCTTTGTTTTTAACATCGAATGACAAAATGCATTTATAACATAATTTTTGACAAGAAAATAATTTATTTTGGACTGCAGCTGAGACATGTATATATGACGTGTAGTCATGTAGTCAACTGTTGAATAGCGTGAACGTTATAAGGCTGTCTCTCTGGGTCCTTCAGGACATGGTCATGCACTTTCACCTTTGACTTATATACCATGCTGTCAAATGTCAAGCGAAGATTTTTCTGTTCTGTCTTTTATGATTTATCTGTGAGAAGACTGAACAGCTTTTCAACACAACTCAGCAATTAATATATGTCCATATAGGAGAGCCGAGAAGAGTGGATATGTAAATTAGTACAGCAACGTCATGAGTGGTACACAGCTATGGTATAGGGAGCACCATGCACATGAAGGATACTTTTAAAGCATTCAAATAAGGATACATAGAAAAAATGCACGTGGAGATTTTCAAGGATACCCACCTGTTGTGCTGGTCTTTCTACCCTGTCGTTATAATGCCACGGTGGTGCGTACATTTCTGGCTTATGTCCTACGGCTTCTTCACTGTAAGCAAACCAGAAAAATAAAACAGATGTCGTCACCGTTTAATCAGAGGATTAGCGTTTTGAATGGTCATGTTTTGGTTCAATGGCCGCTACTTCCTTTTATCTTGTTTCAAAGATGAAACGGTACCATGTGCCCATTGTCATATTTTTACTGCTTCTTAGAAGTGTGAACCTGAATTTGTGAACCGCGAAGTTTCAGTGATCGTGCCAAAACTACAAAACCAAAATCATACTAGAATATGGATAATTCAACATTTGTAACAGCTTATGTACTGCTGATTTCAACAACCATTCGAAGCTATGAAAGAAACTTAAAGAAAGATAGAACACAATTCAATGTATCAGTGTCAACAATACATATGTAAAAGAAATTGATTATTCTGGTATAGATGCTATAGACCAATAATCATTTTATTTCAGTATGTACAAAAGTGGAAAGTAAAACAATTCAATGTACCAGAGTCAACAATACACATGTAAAAAAATCGATTGTTCTGGAATTGAACGCTATTAATGATAAGCTTTTCCTTACCTGGGAGTTGTCCATGCCGACCCTAAAGACTGCCACAATTGCATTTCTCTGGACGACAAGCAATTTTTCAACAGTTTGACGGCAGCTGGCGACAACATGGGTTCAAGCACCAAGGGTGCAGTCCGTTCAATAACTCCATTGTGAACCTTCAACGCTGCAAGCAACGAAAACAGTGTGTGCACCAACTCGGGGGCATTGGGCTGCATGATATACTCCCGAAGCCTCCCCAACATGTTCAGCGCGTGCTTGATCTTCACCAGAAGCCGCTCATAGTCCGAAGCGTGGTTGGCGCCTCCTTGTGAAAATCCCTCGGGGGTTCTGGACTTCACCCTGGGCATCATCACTGGCAAGTGCGACTGTTTTACATTCCTCCCCCATCTGTCTCCCAACTTTAGTCTGTTCACCATGGTCTCGACCTCATCAAAAATATTATC
>LZCU01002424.1:0-10106 GCA_001663935.1 Asymmetron lucayanum | reverse complement strand
TAGACTTATCGCTAAGCACGTAGGCTGGACTACGAGTCCAGTCCCGCTTAGCCGACTTTATCGACTAAGCAGCGGCACTGCTCACCGACTGTAATCAATAAAGCATGTAAGGATCGGCTGTAGGTATAAACCTGGCTTAGAGTAGCAACGACAAATGCTTACCCTAACATCCAGCATAGCATTTGTCTGCCCATCCTTCTGGCCACACGAAGGAGCTGTAACGCTGAGACCAGAGCCAAGCCGCAGGTTTCTATCAGATTCTGACACGGAGGTTCTGGACACCGTTATCCCGACGTCCCCTCTGGTGAACTGTGCGCCATATTCGTCGCTAGTTGACTGCACTGCCAGCAGCGTGTCGGTCATTTGGTCCAGTGATGCCACTAAGGACTGCATCGTTCTTTGTTTCTGTCAGGTAGAAAATTTATCTAGGGTTAGCCATGCATAGAAAACGTTATCAGCTTGGTAGTACACACCACGGCCATGGAACAATAACCTCCTTTTCTGGTAACTCATGTGATTCAGAAATAAACTTTTAGAGCCAACAGGAAGATTACCGAATACCATCCGGATTTTGTACCGACCATTCCGTCTTCATCGAATGTTATATTAGTACCAAGTGGGTTAGATTAATGTAGTGAGGAGTGATCTACATAAAAAGTTAAATTTGGAAGATATAAACACGAGTTTTGATGGCTTTGATACATTAAAAGTGAGCAACCCGATTTTATTATCAAATCAGGAGATTTTCTGGACTATGTATGAAGTTGAGGTTTACGGCTTTGCCAGACTGAAATCACAATATTTACAGTCAATTACCGAAAACTTTGAATAATGCAATCACAAAACTCCATTTCTTCAGACAGATGTAGAACGTCACAGGCTATCTTCGAACTTGCCATCTCTCCGAAAATATTTTCATCAGGTTGGTAGAACTTAGGATATAAAGAATTATTTTGTCACAGCCAAATAGTTCTTACCTGCTATCGTTTCGATGTGTATCAAACATCTTCATGAGAGCTTCTGACTGGAGCACTACTTCTCGCCGCTATATGTAGCCGGGACGAGGGGGGATACAAACTCAGCCACGTTTGGGATCATCTTTTCGCCGCAAAAGCGCCACCTACATCGGCTACATATAGTGACGAGAAGTAGTGCTTCAGTCAGAAGCTCTGATGAAGATGTGTGATGCACATCGAAAAGTTAAAAAGCATCACACATCGTAACGTTAGCAGGTGAGAACTATTTGGTTGTGACAAAATAATTTACTCACCATCTCTTCTTCCTCCTTCTGTTTGTCTTTCAGCATCTTCAGCTGCTGCTTGGGTGAAAGATCCGGGGAGTTCGCGTCGATGACGTCACTCTCAAACAGGTTGTCGGTGTGATGAGCGGTTATCGGCGGTTCCTGCTCCGGGAGCTTCTCTATTACTGTAGAAGCCGTCTCCACCAGCACTGCAAACAGATACATAGATGAAAGATACGTTAAACAAATTTTAATCCCATTTTTTATCAACCCAACTTTCTTAGTACAATTCTGTTGTTTTTTACGTCTTAAAATTATCTTTCAACATTGTTTTTACCTATATTTTCAGTCTTGCCACAAGTAAAGATAAATTTTCATTTGTGTTAGTGATCTGGTCACAGGTTCAACCAGTTTTTCTAGTTTTATTGTATGTAGTATTGTTGACTATCCCTGTGAGGTCATTCAGTTCTTGGCTGACGAAGGCAGACGGATATATGTCGAAACGTCCGGTTATAATATTCATAACTCATTCAGCACCTTTGAACTTTGCTGACGTCACACTTCCGTTCTGGTTGTGAGTCTTACACATTGGGTCATTCCAACTTGAGAGGAGCAGAGGACTGATCAAAAGATCGTTACTGGTAAGAGCTAATTTTTGTGTACGTTCTGAGAGTTTAAACTTTGTCATAATAAATGAAAGATTTTGGAATCTAGTATCACAAGTACTGTTCCACCAGTTATCTAAAAGTGCAATACTCAATTACCATGGTCCACATATACGTCCCCTACATGCAAGGTCCGTTCGGAACAGTAGAATATTTACTTCAAGACACATTCAATTTTCAGTGGAACCTTATAGAGGTACAAAAATACAATGAACATCTATAATCTGTGCCCTTATAGTTTGAGTTTATCTTAGAATTCACTGTTTTAATATACAAGACTTTCCTTTACAACGGTACGCCATATTGCTACTTCTTGGATAACCTTTACACATCGTACAGTGTTAATTCTGGTACAATATTTCGCAGTCCATAAGTATTGACCATTCTCACCATTAGTAATGGCCGCTAAATCAGTCATCGACACCTGTCGTAGTCCTCTTGTAGCATAGACCAGGTCCTGTACAAGCTCCCTTGTGGTTTGCTACAAGACAGGAAAAACGGTTAGTTCATATTCCTCTTGTCGCGTCTGAACAATCAACTGTTTCTAGAATATTTGCATTTATGTAACGGATGTGTGAAGAATGCCATAGTCTACTGACCTAGAAGTTAGACTTCTGGGATCGAGAGGTCCTATTTTCGATTCACTAGCATTTGGATGGCATAGTACCCTTGGGAAAGGTACATTACACAACCTTCCTCACTCCACCCATGTGTGAATGGACAACTGACTTCGGTTGAGGGAGGAAAAAGACATTGGAAAGTGAGGGTTGGACTCCGCCTTCCTAAATCGTACGCAAGACACCGGAGACAAGAAAACACTGCGTCTACAGCCTGATAAAGGGTATATGCCTACCTTTACCTTTTCTATACTAAACTACAAAGTTACAAACAGTAACATAAGCAATAGTAAATGCTCATATAGAATTAAAGACTCCATGGTCTCATTCTTCGGCAGAATTAATTCAATATTTTGACATTAATTAAAGCATGTGGGCAGTATATTATGATTTTGTGCAAACATGTGTGTGGTCGCCTCATTACTGTATCTTCGGTCCATCAAAATCTGTTCATAACATTATATTCAAAGAATCTTCAAATCAAAACATCAAACTTATATACCATAAATGATGGCTCTATTGACGCCGTGTCGTCTGCCGTGATGATGTTATTGATGTTGGTCATCACGGACAGGATGTCCTCTGACGTCTCCGTCTGCAGCTGACCAGAATCTATCCGTGCAACGATGTCCTGGAGCTGACATAGTGTACAGGACAAAAACTGTTTTAGTTTCATACAGGGGAATTACTCTAGGGGTAGAGTGTTCCCACCGCAAACAGGAGGCCCGTGTTCTATTCCCAGCAGAGTTAGGGTGCAAACTGGTGCGAAATATTTTTTTTCTGTTTTGCACTCAGCACCATAGAAAAAGTAGTTGAACCCACTCAAGTATAAGTTGTATTGGAATTGGGATGGGGGCCACCTGGTACACCGTATAGTGGGGAAGGACTTTAAGTTAAGTTAACCAAATACCAATGTGCGACATCAAAGCGTAAAGGGAGAAACGACTTTTCGTCACCACGTCTAAATTATGCCTGTCTGCTACAGATATCACTGATGAAATCTACTAAATAAAATGATGTTAATTTTGAACGATATGCGAGCTGCTGTAAATTCTGTTATGTACGTAAGGGTGGTTACATTCAAAGAAGTTGCCATACCATTTCCTCATGACTTTTGGTTTCTTGCTCCGGCAACAAATCGTATAATATGTCTTGGAAGAAATCGTCCATAATACCCTCATCTGAAAGCGGGGTTAAGACGCTATGTTACTGACCAATTATTTGCCAAGCTGTGGGAGGGCATACACCTATTGTAATTCTTAACTCCATCTATACGACCATCAATAAATACAACAAAACTTATGCTAGCGTCCCCGTGGCTTCTGGCTTTCTATTATTTGATGTACTCCATGAAAATTAGTGTAATATTTTGTGTTGCATTTCCAGTAAACTATAAGCAGAGTCTACGGTCATTCTCTGTAACGAAGGAATAAGAAATAAGTTTTAAGCTCTATTTACTCACAAGGTGCTGGAGTCACAACAGACGGTGTTGAATGCTCGGTGCTGGCTGTAGGGTAGAGGCCAAGATGCCGAATTAGCTTAGAAAGTACATACGACCAAGCCATAGCAAAACAAAAGACAATCTACAACACAGAGAAGCTCCCTCGCGTGCATTATTTACATGTCCTCAAGAAATATGGCTCTGGGTGAAAGTAGGTCTTAGGACGTACTGTCTGATAAAGGCTGTATGACTACCATTACAAATTTAAAAACAGTAACGTATTCTTTTGCAACTTCTACTGCCATGCATTTATTCTGATGTATTGGAGTCACATGCAACGATAAAGACTAGCTAAAACCTAAGCGAAAACTTAATTTTCTCCCTAACGCGAAATCACATCTAAACGAGCTCCAAGAGATTTACAGGACTCTTACCAAGTCTGTTATCCGTCGTTGTTCTGCGTCTCGTTGTGGTGTCGTCTTGTCCCCCAAGTCTGAAGGTGGTGGGCACGTTTGTTCTGACTGCTGGGGTACAGAAAGGTAAGAATGGTATGTCGATGAAGGTTAGATACCCAGGTAACAAGATACGTCAAAAAACAATTATTTAAGCAACTGGATATGATTTTGGAAACGGTCAGACGTTTCAGACAGCAACCGCTGTCTTTCGTCAGTGATGCTGTCTGAAATGTCTTATCGTTTCCCAAATCATATCCAGTTACTGGAATATTTGCTTTTTGGCGTATAAGAATGGTTTACACTTGCGATTCTTTATCAATGTTTATCGTGTGCTTTAAACAAGAAGGAAAGCGTAAATTCAGATAACGTCTATATTGTACACTGACGAGACACTACGTTCACTTTTTCTTCTTTTTATGACAAACAAGTAGACATTCTTGTGTACGTTCCTTTACTTTGATATTGGTTAACTTTTGATGACAGAATGTGACAGAATGTTAAGTCTATCCCATGCAATGCAAAAAGCACCAAAGCGGAATCTAAAACGTAGGATCTTTACTTGTAACAGGTGGCAGAGTTGTGGATTTAGTTTTCAGCCAAAATGTCGTGGAGGCAACCGTGGTAAAACCTGCAGTAGTGGCCTGTGTTGTCGCCATGATGCTGATTTCCACGGACCCTTTGGGGAAAAGGGAACTTCGTTTACTTATGAGTTAGCTACAAAGATACGACTACTTACCTCTGGTCAACCTGTTGTATATCTGTGTGAAACTAGAGGAAGGATTGTTGCAAAGAGCTGTAAAGGCCAATTAAATTGTGAGTCTGTCTATTTCTGCCTAGATGCAGTAAAGTTGAGTTTGTCTACGTATCCCTGAACACAGCAAATGAGCATTTACTTGCATCTCACTTCCCCCTCTTTCACTCTTTCTCCCTTTGTTTCTCTTCTCATCCTACCTCTTTCCCTCTCTTTTGCGTTCCCACATACCCTACCGCCCTCTCTTATTCTCCTTGTCTTTTGCTATCTACTAGTACCTCCTGCTTTCATTTCCCCCTCTCTCTCTGTCTTTTGGACCTCAGTGTAACCATGCACAGAATTTTGTTCAATAATTTCTCAAATATTGTACCAATATCTATGCAAATTGAGGACAAGCTGTAGAAGAGGTTTACTGACAAAGCCACAGAAGGAACTTTGTTTCGGATTGAAACTGACCAAATGGCACCGCAAAACATTAGCCTGGGGTCCTGTCTCTCTCTCTCTCTCTCTAACACACTCTCTCTCTCTCTCTCTCTCTCTCTCTCAATCTCTCTCTCAATCTCAATCTCTCTCTGTGTCTCTCTCTCTCTGTCTCTCTCTCTCTCTCAATCTCTCTCTGTGTCTCTCTGTCTCTCTCTCTCTCTGTCTCTGTCTGTCTCTCTCTCTCTCTCTCTCAATTTGTGTATGTGGTAAAACGTGCATACCACACCTGTTCTGTTCGAGTAGGACACTGTCTTTCTCTCTCTGTCTCTCTCTCTCTCACTCTTTCTTTCTCTCTCTCTCTCCTTTTCCCTTTGTGTATGTGGTAAAACGTGCACACCACACCTGTTCTGTTGGTGTAGGAGATTTCCACGCTCCTGCCGTGCGCCCCCACGGCAGCCATCTTGCTGACGTAATCAGTGTCAGGAAGAAGGCTGGTGACATTGTGAGACGTTTGAGATCCCTCGATCCTGTGGAAGAATGTCAAAACTGATGACAGATTGTCACAGGCTGTTGTTTTTCGCATCAGGTTGCTCTATTACTTTATGCGGGGGCTGGCAGCATTTCTATGAAGCTAGACAATTTTGTCTATAACTAAGTGACGGTGCTGTGTATAGCCAAATACATGACTTATACCCATTTCGGTTCTACGTTGACCTTTATGGCCTCCATCGGTGAATATTTACCATGGAAAAATCCTAAAATGCTTGAACAGCGACAGCAACTACAGCAAACGGGTGCTCTACTCGCCGAACAGTCTACATCACATCTAACAGAAATAGTAGAAATAATATGATAGAATGGAAAAAGTACCTGAAGAATCTTGAAGTTGTACTGTATGTTTCTCCCACAGTCAGTTCGTACCACAGAACGGTCCCTAGAGGAGCTGTCCACTCCAGGAACATCCATGTCGCAGATAGACTGCTGGATCTCAGGCGGGAAGGTGGCTCCATGTCTAAAAAGAGAGACGATTCTTTTTGTTTGTTGATTTGTTTGTTTGTTTTGCGTACCAGGTAAAACAACCTCAAGGCGTACCACACCCGGTCTGTACTTAACAGTACAAGCTGCGTATTCAGACTGGTTTATTTGATCCACGCACGCTGCGAAGGACCCATACTCTTGTCGATAAGGGTGTTTGGGTTCTCAAGCGTGCTCCAGGTGTGCTGCTCGTAAGCACGAGATCTTCAGTAAACGTCCTATCAGAGTCCCTAACCGGTGCAAGGTAGTCACTTTCATCTGTGTTGAGTGAGGAAATAGTTGTAAAGTGGTGTCTTTCCCAAGTTCACAACATCGAGACTTGCCAGATCGATTTCAATCCAGATCTAAAGACTTTGAGTCAACAACCCTAACCACAAAGCCACCTTGCACATGAAACCTGTAATTCTAATTCTACGCCATTCGGGGGAGACAACTAGCAGAGGTGAGCAATCACCTGTTTTGTCTCCCCCTCCATTTTGTCAAGTTGAATAAATAAATGATAGTTAAAGGTTTTTTTATCGCTTTTATCCAACACAAAAGTACGTATCGGCATAAATTTTCAGCTGAGACTTCAGCCTTCTTCATATGCTGTCTGATGCACACCTTCTGTGCGACGACGCTGGATTTATGGAATCTGGAAGCGTGATGACGTCAGTAGCGCATCAAAGGAACAGAAGGCTTGCATCACACAGCATCTGAAGAAGGCTGAAGTCTCAGCTGAAATGTATGCCGGTATGTACTTTTGTATTGGATAAAAGTGTTACAAAAACCTTTGACTATGAATTCTACCAACATGATGAGCTTTCATTCAAATAAAGAAATGATGATGATTCAAATAAAGAAATGATTCACTAACCTGTGACCGCACTAGCACTGACCGCGATGCTCCTTCCCATTTCGCTAAGAGCCACCAGATCAATGTCATACTGAGTCCCAGGGGTCAGACCTGTGAGGGTTTTTATTATTATTCATACACTGAGAAAGGACATAACAAGACAAACAGGTAGCGCACTCAAGCACAAGACTTATTTTCACGCTAACACATACAAAAACAAAAGCAACAATTTTTACAAAAGAAATCAAGTACAAAGGAAAAAAAGGAAAATGCACATCTGACAGATTATAGTACATAATACAACACAAAATTGTCTAAGTAATGATAAAAGCAAGTCCGGTTCCCCACCCAATGATAGAAACGTGAAAGTAATAGGACACGAGACAAAATGAAAGTTGTGTTTTAAACAAGTTCAGTTGCAGTAATAAAATTTTGGGTAATTAACAGGATGTTGGTATTGACCTGTGAGCTCCCAGCTGTCCGATTCTCCTGGTGCAATCACATACGCACTGCTCCCCTGCTCCGTGTAGGTTATGTTGTATTCCACAAGCACAGCTTCAGGAGGCAGCCACGAGATGACGATTGTGTCAGTAGTCATGTACTCAACATACAGCGCCAGAGGGGAGTCCGTGCCTGGAAAGAACGATACTTTGTATGGGCAACTAATATTGTGTTTTCTACAACAATATCTACAACTCCATCATCCAGTCACGTGGCCTGGGTGATAGTGAACTCCAACCCCCAGCTCACGTGACCCTTCAGAGCTGAAGAAAGATGACTGATGCCACCTGAAAGCTACTCTAGCTTAATATTTGTCGTGAGTATCAGTTTAATTTCCTTGAATCTTTTACATTCTTTCACTATCAGTTTCAAGATAAACTGGCTGCATGTGTGTGTGCATACATGGTAGCTCACATAGTATTTCTACTTCAGGGTATACCTATCCAAAGTAGGTACAACAAACAGCGAAATTTGGTCGTAGGAGCTATAATAATTGTATTTTTCGACTCAATTGACCAAATCATCATCACGGCCTTTTTCTTGAAGCCTTTGGAGTTTTGGATACTAAAATCTAAATGCCGAGCACAACATTGTTTCAGATGGTTATAAACTAAAAGTTACGGTACCTGTTATCACGGTAACGGTCACTTCCGGTCCCTCGATGTACCAGTTAATGACTGTAGCGGATATGACGTACTTTGTGGCTGACGTCAGGCCCTCAAACGTCACTTCCGTCTGGCTGATATGAGGATGCTTTGTGGAGATGACGTCACCTGTCTCCCATGTTCTTATCCAGATTCTGTAAAAGGAAAGGAAATTATTCTTGAACCTGTTTAGCGTACAAGAAGCTAATGTTCTAGTGGTCGTAGAAAGTAAGACAGCCCACATTTATAGTATGTACAGGTTCAATGTACCGGGGAAATTACCCTAGCTCGTTTCGACCAGTACAATGAACAATGGACCACGGCTTAAAGTCCCGTTCAAAGGATTGCAACCCTTTCTAGTAGCATGTGATTCAGATGAGTGACAACTGCAGGGAATCGAACCCCCGACCTTCGAGTCCAAAGGCAGGGTAGCTCCCCACTGGACTAAGCATGCTACCTTCGAGTCCAGAGGCAGGCTAGCTTCTCACAGGACTAAGCATGCTACCCACCTGTATCCGATAGCGATGGTACTGAAGACCGGAGTCCATGACACTCTAACAGATGTGCTTGTGATGCTTGTTATCACCAAACGCTCAGGAGGCGGCGTCACTGTTGTACATTATTGAACGTGGCATGTATGAGAATGACCATATATAACTATGCAAAAATGACACAGTGTAGATGTGAAAAGCTATGAACATTTACAGACCACCGAGAAGAAAATAACCCTGCCATTTGCAACGTTGGAGATTCGAGCAACCACGGGAAGGAGTCGACTTCCTCCCGTATGGGACGTTGAGCGGAGGTCCTGGTTCAATGAGATTTCCGCATCAACCAGGGCAACGCTTATTAATGAGACAAAGGGTCTACCCTGATGCGAGTGAATCATATGAAATAGTCGGGGTGAAAAAGACCTATTGATACAGAGATGCCAAACAAACATAAGCAAACGTAGCTGGAATCGTTGAATTAGGGTGGTAAAATTTCGTACAGTAAAGTTGTACATAACACAGCCAGGGTTAAACTTACATCCAATCTTTCGATGGCTGTCCGCATCAGGGTTTCATCAGGGTTTGAATGACTGGATTTTCTTCTCGCTTCCGTTAGCCATTATAGCAGCGAGAAGCAGATCCAGTCATTCAAACCCTGATGAAAGTGCCTGACAACCACCGAAAATTTGAGATGAAAGTATATCCATTTGTTGCGTTATGAAGAATTGCACTATATAAACAAACAAACAAACAAGTAAATAAGTAAGCAAACTGACTTGTTCCGCAGGTGATGACCGCTGGTAGACTGTCTTTATACACGCCAACAGCAACCAGAGCGACCCGGTACTCCCTGTCGGCTACCGCGTCTTGCATCTCGTGAGAAAGGCTGTCTGGTCCGACCTAGGTGGCAAGGTGGTTAGGGCGGATGACTCATTATCCCTAAGTACCGAGTTCAAATCCCTGAGAGTTCACTTTGTTATGGCCTTGGGAAAGGCACTTTACACCTAT
>LZCU01002123.1:0-11217 GCA_001663935.1 Asymmetron lucayanum | reverse complement strand
TGATGGGATAGTAGCCTTACCTCCTCTGCTGCACCACTAAAATGTGCTGCCCCAAGAGCTTCCTCCCACTTAAGAATCATGATCATAGCATGTTCAGAACACGAGGTGACAGCATCGGAAGTTCAACTGCAGTACCAGAGAAAGCCTCTCGAGAGAATTGCCAAGCTTCTTCGTGACGTCAATACCTGCCCACCTGCCAAATATCATAATAATCCATCGTCGGTGGTGGGCGAATAGACCCAAGATTCCAATCGTTAATTGTCAACTCGGAAATAATGTTTGTAAGAAAAGGTTACATGTAAGCATGAAAGCTCATCATCAGATCTGTGTTGGTAGAATCCATAGTGAAAAGTTTGTAGCTTTGATCCAATAAAATAAAATAAAGTACGTAGTATTGAGAAATAGACAACATGCTGTCTATTTCTCAAGAGAACGACATATTTTCCCTATTAGCCGTTTTTCACCGTTTCCAACGGCCGGGGCCTGGCCGGGCTGTTTGTGGGAATTAGATGTAAAATACCCAAACTATACTCAGGACTAAATCAGGACTAATTTTTACATTCTGAGTTTTATTGTTTTTATAACATGCTTGTCGTTCCCGCAGACTACCCGGCAGGGTCCCGCTTTGGAAATGAGAGTACGCAATATGTCACAACGTCTCCTGTAGAAAATGTGCTCCTATCCATAACACGAACTACAGTAATTTCAATGATTAAAGACCATTCAAATCTTACTTACCAACTCTCAACTTCACTGTGTTACCATGGCAACAGTATAGCATCGCCAGGACGACCAGAACTGCCCACACAGGGTCGATATTTCTGTACGTTAGTGCCGCCATTCTTTTCTGCTGGGCGATTTATATCCAACACCAGCAACAGAAATATGCGCCTTGACAAACGTACATCCTTTCTGACTCGATGACCAGAAACTTACAGTAACACTTCGTTGAGGCTTGATCACTTTGTGTGCCGTTAAACTTAAAGATGTACAAGATACACACAGGAGCCATTTTATCAGATGTCTCACATAGTTGAGACAAATTCAGGGCAATTTCGCCCAGACCAGAGTGGATATAATTGAAATTTTATTGCAACTTTTTGTCCGAGGTCAAAGATATATTGTGATTAGTCAATTTAGTGCTTTCAAGGAACGGTTATAATGTCGTTAAATTAGGAAACCAATCACGGGTTTTGCTTCAGTGTCCGGCTCACTTTAGATATGTGTAGATTTCAAAAGTGCTGGCGGTGTTCACTTTACACCGTTGATCGAAACATGGCTGTGTCTGATAGCTATAGCTCGTAAATATGTTTTCATCATTGATTGCCCTTTTTGCCCCCTTTTTACATGGCAAATATAGCAAAACGACTTTGAAAGACTCTACCTGACAAGAATTTGGTACCGATTATAAGTTCAATCCGACCATACGACTTGTGGCAAAATTGGAAACATTTTCGTATCTACCTGAAGTTGCACCCCAGTTCGCAATTACATTATCTAATACTCTGGGTAAGGAGTTTCGGACATATTTCAGAGTGATCATTGGCTTTTATCCCATGGAGGTATCTTGTAGAATGACAACTAGGTAGCAAATGTTCTGGAGATTCACGTAAATACCGACAAGGTGGTTTGGTCGTTAGCTATAGGGAGAAGGACTCTCAGTCTGAGGTACTGAGTTCAAATCCCTGACGCTGAGTGACAGGCCACTTTGTTGTGCCCTTGGGAAAGGCACTTTACACCCATTTCCTCACTTCACTCAGGTGAAAATTAGTACCTAGCTTTGGTTAGGGCGTCCCTCGGATAGGACGTTAAATGGAGGTCCCGTGTTTGAGGACTGCCACCCTTCGAGCACGTTAAAGAGCCCACCACACTTATCGAAAAGAGTAGGGGGCATCCCGGTGTGTGTGGATCAAATAAATCAGTCCGGATATGCAGCTTGTACTCTTCAGTACAAACCTGGTGTGTTACGCCTCGATGAGATTTGCCGGGTAGGCAAAACAAAACAAACGAAACAAACAAAACCTTTGATAAAACAAAGGTTATCGAGACGAAATAGTTCAAATGAAAGAAAAGAAAATGCATGTATTCTGATTATAGCGGTACATTTTATTTGAGACACACAAGTCATAATTCAAGTCAAGACGTAACAACTGCCGTGACCTACAGACAAGTCTTTGGTCTCAGGTTACGTACAAACGCGATTTCTGACCACTAGCTTATCTGTGATTGCACCACCCAGTCTCATGGAGTGGAAAGCTACGTGTGTTCAATGACAGATGAAATGTAAGGCATGTAATGGGGGATAATGAATGATATATATTTTAGCACATATACTGGGACATTACTTTGCAATATATCAAATCTGTATGATACGTCGGTAGTCTATTTTTAGTTATACATGTATTTCTTATTAAGTACAAATGTCGTTGTTTTGATGTTTAAAGACGGGTACGTGCACATTACAAACACGGTCAGGATTCACTTTCTGGACTCTGCCATTTGCAGATGTGTTGAGAGTAAACTCATTATTTTGTTGCCCCGAAAAAAGCAAATAGCAAGCATAGCTGGCCAGCCCACCAACACACTACATAACAGACGCGTGTGCTCCGAACAGCTATAATTATACATACTGGCGTGGACCAGCGGGCCTGGGTCGCGAGCGGTCATCCCTGGGAAAATGGGTCAACTACACGACTCAACAGCTATTCTTCATTCCGTATATAAATACATAATCACATGTGCATTGATGTATCTAATTCTGTCCGTCAGTTTTATTTGTTTATTCCAGTAATTGTAAGAAAATTTGCAAAGTGGATTTTCCTTCCACGACGCAAATATTGCGACGTTCCTAGGATATTTTCTTGTCACCTTCGGGGTTGACGAGAGGGAAGGGTTGGGGTAGACGAGGGGGGTGGTCACTGCAACTAACTAGGTGCTCACAGATCTTTGTCTAGCAACTTGGTTTCCGTGCGTGTTGCGTATAGATTCCCCTGGGTTTTACCTATGTGAATCGCTTTGGGTGAACTAGTCCCTTCCAGCCCAATCTTCGCCAAGCCACGATCACATACGTCGTAACACTGCAACAGGTCTACAACAGTAACTTTGCAACTGGATTGTCTGGAACAGACCTAAAGTAGTGGCGGCCCCATATTTCATACGTGTTGGCTTTTAGATGTCTTTCAAGTACACCTATCTCGAGGCTACGACTGTCTTCTCAGTTAAATTTTTTATGATTATCAAATCGTAGGTTGATTGAAAAAGGGGCCTTATAAACCCCGACCAAGTCTCTTGACACACGATACAGCTGAGAACTATATTTATAATGTGATATGCAGCGCACGAGGTCCCAGACGTGGCAGGAATTGAAAGTATTGCCGGGGCCAGGTTTACCCAGACACCCGGGGGGAACGGCGGTGAAGGCTGATGAAGCGTCTATAAACTTCTCTGAGGTTTGGTGTAGAACGCTGTAGGTAGGTGGGCATTCACTTCAGGTGCTGTAGGGGAGAGGGTGTGTGTGTTGTGCTCCGCTAGGGAGAGGGAAACTTTTTCACGAGGAGCACATAATATGATCGATTATCTGGGCTACAGTCTCTACATGCTGTGCTTTAGGCATTATAAGTCGTAAATCTAAACCCAGCCACAACATGATATCTGTCTATTACGTTGTGAAATTGTTCAGAAAGATGTAGTGTTTTTTTCCTTCGGGCTGCTAGCGGTCGTTTGGTTACTACAACCTTTGTCACTTTTGCAGTGTCTCGATCCAAAATTGCAAAAAAATCCTATCGTTAGCGATATTCTACTCCTAAATGTGGTGTACAAAAATACTCTTACTGGGAATGCGCATGTCACGTTGACAATATTTTGGCGCTGAAGTGTAGTTTGCGGAATTCACAAACCGTGTGTTGAAGGAAAACGTGCACAAAACATAAGGAGGGCGCGTGCGCGTAGACCTCGAGCTCTTGAACTTCAGAACCCCCTGACTCTTTACAAAAGGCCAGAAAAGAAGTAAACAGCCCCCTCTTCCTACACTATGGGGTTAGTAGGACGTGACAGACATGTTTGTTTTGTCCTCATGTCTATGTTGCAACCAAAATAAGATGTTGACTTCAGCCAGCCTTACGTTTACAAAGAATGACCCATTTCGTCGGTATTTAAGTATTCTAGCGTATGCGGAACAAAAAGGAGACGATCTATCGAGAGAATGAGGATAATTTTGTGTAAAACATGCTCTGCAGGAGAACCTAACGCCCTGGGACCGATAGAGGTCGGTTGTATTGGCATATTTCCCAGGACCCGCTCGGCACACTGCCACTTGCTGACGAGGCTCGCTGACAGAGTGCTGTGTGGCTATAAGGAACCAGGGCTTTAAACAAGCCACCACTGCATGGGTACTCTTTGCAGTTCCGTACCTCGTCACTAAACTAGCATTAATGTGAAAAAAAGATAAAATCTCTCTTGACTGAAAAAAAAAAAGAATAACGGTCTGCATTTCCTAAGTGACTTAAATCAGCAGTATTTAGGCGGCGGTCACATTACAACAACAGGGGCCCGGCCGGGTAGTAAAATTCATGTTTTTAAGACTTCATGTGGCATGACTGATGTTGGCAATGACACATTAAATCTTAGTGTCACAGCCGACATCAGTCATGCCACAGTGAAGTCCTAAATACACCTCGTTAACTACCCGGCCGGGCCCCGTTGGGGTAATGTGAAACAGGGCAAAGAAATTCAGTCTGCCTTGCCCCCATGTAACGGAATGAAATTGTCGACGGGCGTCGCAAGCTTTCCCTGTGGCATTGACCTAGTCCCATGCGGCAGTTTTACAGTTCGCTGTCTGAAGTCTATTTGCACGGAGCTAAGAACAAAATATGCCACACTTGCTGTCTTGCTTTTGTTGTCGCCTCTTGCATTTAAGTGAGACAATGTGCCCACTGTTGAAGTCAACTGCCTATCATACTCGATCCATAATAGGATGGACTAGACATTTAACCCGTAACATTATGCCCGTGGCCTAGTTTTCGATCCGATGTTCTAAATTTACCCCGTTTTAAGCTACCTCACATAGACTCCATCCACCCAACTCCTCTAGTTACAGTATTCTTGCCCCCAAGCATTTTGTGCAGTAAGTTCCTTGTTCGCTCATTGTCTTTTTCTTGCTTTCTTGTCCACATAGAAGAGCCACCAAGCGGAACAATGAATAAGCTGCTGTGGAAATGCCTGGCGTTATTGGCGCTGGTAGCAGTAGGTAAGAGGTCAATGAACTTTACAGGGCGGTCTGGTGTCACAAGTTGTTCATGGAAATCGCCAGCACAGCCATGCCTTGATGTGGATAAATCCTTGTGGCAACTGATTATGGCCAGGCTCTCTTTGCAGAGGCAAAAACCTGGCATGATGAGATAGATGGGGATTTTCTGTTTATAACATTTCTCACGGCTTCGCCAGAGTCTTTGCGCGCAAAATGACGTCATAATCACGTGATTACAAACACACTATGTTTGTAAATTCATACAACTCGTCACGACACATCCTGCTTATAAGGGGCCTTAGTGAGAGAACTCATAGGATCTCTTTTCTATCAGTGTCCCAATTCACTGGGGACAATTTCGTGTCTGTAAACGTTGCTCTGAAAGAGAAGTATAGCACTAATACACTGTTAATTAACAATTATTTTCTTCAATCCCAGCCTCAGCCGAACATCACGAAGGCGAAGACCATGACGGTTATGAAGGTGAGAGACGTTTTTGATGCATCACCTTCAAATACTAATAACGGTTGATACATGTATACTTAGCGTAGGAAGGGACAAAACTAGACAATTAGAAGGAAAAGGATAGAACAGAAAAAGAGGAAATTAGATGGAGAAGTATAGAACAGAAAACGATATTATACCATTTTCCATTTCAGGATTATTTTGTTCAGTCAATTTCTAATCTTGTCATTTCTTTCAGACGAAACCGATCATGATGACGAAACGCCCGATGACGACGACGGGGAAGAAGAGGGCGGGGAGGATGATGATGGGGAGGACGAAACGGACGATGATGGAGGAGAAGAGGATGAGGTAGAGGATGACGCTGGGGAAGAAGATGAGGATGGTGCAGACGACGAAGAAGACGACGAGGATGAAGCGGGGGATGATGCTGGAGAGGAAGAGGATGAAACAGAGGACGAAGAAGCGGAGGATGATGAAGACGATGATACAGAAGAGGACGAAATGCCCACCGGCATCCCTAATCTTGAAGCGGAAGACGTCGACGCCACGGAGGAGACGTCGACAGGGACAGCCGGGCCCGACACTACCGATGGGGGCGCGGTGACACATGCGGGCAAGCGTTCACGGGCCGCCACAGGCGCTACAACTAGCCTCGTTCTACACCTATCCCCCTTGCTGCTGCTTCTGCTGTCCCAATAAATCACATGGCTGCTGGTAGCAGTTGGTACTGCAGATTGCCAGATTGCAGCTGGAGATGACATGTGCCTTACGTGCTGCCTGCGACAGTTTGATTCAAACTTTGAAACATGATATTGTATTACGGATATTCTCAAGGTGATGACGGCTGAGGGAAAATGACTCTGGCTGTGGAGTATCTCGTGACACTATTGTATGGCGTAGAATCATCGTTCATTTGCGCCATCTGGCGAAACGCTGAGAACTGGCCACGGATATGTTGAAGCAGCCTGACGAACATCGAAAGCAATGTATTACGTCAGTAGTGTCGTGACTGTTTTATGTCAGCACTTAATTTTTAAACATTTCACAGTTATTCTACTGAAAGATGTACGTACTCATTTGTAAAGAAAAACAAGACAACACTCTCTAGAGTTTTGAAATGTATTGTGCGTTGTTAGATCTCTCTGGCGTTCACAAACGTGACAAAATTGGTCGGTTTATTTGATTGTTATAAAAACTGTGCAATATAAATGTGAATGATACGCATGACTGAGATTACTAACACTATTAGTTGATTGTACGTGACGTCATAGTTTATGGCTATCAATAGCAATCGCCGACATGTTGAAGCCAAGATGGTGACTGGTCATTTGAAGCGCACAGATAATGATCATGTGTTATTCAATGTCGTGTGCTTCTAACAATATATAGAGACAAAAAGCAGCCATCTCGAGGCAGATACAAATCTAATGTTTAGAACATTTCTGACGTAATGGCCGCGAGTACAGCGTCCGCCATGTTGGTTAGCCACGTCATAGTCACGTGATTGCAAGCACCCAATAGATCTAGTGGGACATTAGTTCTACGGTACTCTCCTTGCTTTAGTGGCTTTTGTGCGATTACTAAACCTTGTCAGCAGATAGGTGGGACGTTGACGGCGCCTGTGAATAGAGTTCCCGCAGCCTGACGCCAGTTGTACAGTATGTAGATGTTTCTTCAATTTCGAATTAAAGGGAAATGAGTTACTCTCTCAACAAGTGCCTGCGTTATACATGTAGAATGATGGCTTGTTTTGCATGTTGCAGTTCGACGACATGTGGAACTTGCACAGCACTTGCAATATGTTACAGTAAGTTCACTGTCCCTGTCAAACTACACTAAAATTGACTCTTTAAACGTCTCTATCTAAATATCATTGAACTTGGCGCGATTTACTTTTCAGCCAATCAGTGGCGACATTGTCACTCGTCTCCCGAACTCTCATTGACTGAGCCATGTCCATGTCCATGGCCCGCACATTGGCCCACCACCAGCCTCATAGCACCATTTTCGTGCCACCTTTGATACAGTTTAAACTCCGCCTCCATGTCATGGTCTCCTCCAGCGTCCATGATGATAGGTTCCACGTTATCACCTGGGTAATAGTGGTACGGCAACGTTCTGTTCTGCATGTCGCTTAGATACGGGTAGAACCCAAAGAGCGTCACGTGGTCACAGAACGTGGTTGCTATAAGAACGGCCATGATGCCTGTAGACACCTTCCCATGGAATCCACCCATCAACTTACTAACGTACCTGCGGTTGGAAGAAAGAAATATTTCACATAAGTACAGGAACAAGAATTAGGGGGATAAAACCTGAAAGGTAAGCGTAAACGGTTTGAAAAACAGAAGAGTAGTTTGCTAATTTTCTACGGCCAAGAATCTCTCCATGTGTTCTGGATCGTAGCAATATGTCAAGTTATTTTTACGGAGATGGACAAAGAATGTTTGAAGTTGCATGGGTTTCTTTGTTAACTTAATAGTAGTAATGTGTTTTAACGATGGACATAGCTTTCTCTGAATAGTAACTCCTGAACTCACGGTTTGTAGTAGACTGGGTACGGATAGTGCATGAGACTGAAGGAGAGACGGTAGACCCGGAGCACCGCACGCCGTATATCGTCTATGCGGCCCTTGACTGCCAGCAGCACCGAGCCGTTGATGAAGCGCAGCCGGTCCTCGTACACGTCCAGAGTCCTATTCATAAAGACGCTAGAAATCTTGACCCTTCGTGGAGTGCTGCTGTTCAGGATCGTCATGTTGGTGCGAACCCCCACGTCTTGCTCATAGCCTTGCACTACCGGAAGATCGATCCTTATGACGTAATCATGGGTGTTCACCAGGCTGCCGCAACCGCTGCCCAGGAGGAGACCGCTGTTGCCGACGACTGCGCATGTGCGGTAGTGGCCCACAGCGTTGTCCAGGATACAGGATGGCGGACATGTCACTGGTGCGTCTGACCTTTTGCGGATGCCCAGCAGCTGCTCGTGTATCAGATTTTTTGGGTGTAGTTTTCTTTCAACCACCCTCCTGGTTGTAGAAAGGGAATGCATCAGTATCAGAACTTCTTTGTGTTGGTCGGAAATGTAATCAAGTTTAAGAATCGTTAATTTCCCCCTATAGGCTTAGGCATTTTCTCAATTGGTTATCACGAGAGGAAGTAGTTTATTGTCACGAAATATAGGTAACAATTCAGTTTACAGTCTCTAATATGACATTCCACATACCGTTATTGAGAAGCACATTCAACACAAATATATGGAAGACATTAAACAACAATTGTCCCCACCTGACTTTCCGTAGCTCACTCAAGTTGTATCCAAAGTTGGAGATGGACTTATTTGGAAAGAGAGCTGGTAGGGACGGTTGTATGTCAGTTGCCTTATCCTCAGAGTCATCTCGAGAATGACGGCCAGGTTCCGGAGTCGTGTGTTTGAATTCTTCGGCTAGACGACCATCAGATTCAGAAGCATTAAGTCTTTCTGGTACTATAGTTCTTTGTATTAACTGACCATCCAGATAGCTGTCAGGTTCCGGAAATGTGTGTTTGGACTTATCATCCGGATTACTATCAGGATCCGAATCCTGATAACTGAAGACACTAGACGGATGCCTAGAAATTTCCGGAGACATGTGTCCGGAGTCATTCTCGTTATGAATGTCAGATTCCGGACCTTTGTTTCTGGAGTCACTATCCTGGTGCCCGTCAGGTTCCGAAGTATTGCGTTTGAAACCATCATCCGGATAGCTTTCGTAGTCAGAAGTCTTATGTGTGAAGTTGCCTTTAGTATGAGTGCCGGATTCCGGATACTTGTGTATAACGTTGTCACCTTGTGGAAGGTTGTCATGAAAACTGTCATTCCGTTTCTTAGTGTCAACGTGAATGGTACTAGTCCTGTTGTGAGCAAAGACACCGGTAACTGTTTTGGCTGGGTCAATGGCTGTTTTCACAGTCAGTTCGAATAAAGAAGAGACAAAGTTACTGTTATCGTTTCTCTTACGTAAAGAGATGTCGCCTTGACTTTGCACGTTGCTGTCCTCAGCTGGTTGCCTTTTTGGCGTCGATCCGGAACTAAATGTCACAGTTATAGTGTCCGAGACTCCGTCAACTCCATAACCCCTGCATCAAAAATACGAAATTATGGATTAACATGTCACTTGCAAAGTGATTCAGTTCAGTGTAGGCTAGAAGATATCTTAAGACATCGAAATGGATAGTCTGTACATCTGGATTACTTTCGAGACAGATGGGTGACTACATCCCCTGGTTTCTTTATGATTTAAGCGAGGCATAAGTGCAAAATGGAACGTAAGTCTTTGAATAGATCTTCTTACCTAAGCAGCATCATTGACAGTGGAGGTGGGACGGGTGTCCGCCGCTGGATCCGCAAGGTGTCCCAGTAGTAGACTACAATACTGATAACCCCCAGCAGTATCAGAGACAGCACCTTCCCAGGTGAGTACAGCTGGTTTTCCATGCCGTCAGTACAGCCCGAGTCGTGGTCTAGTAAGTTGACCTTCCACTATGATCTGCTATTCCTGTGCCACCATGTAGAAACAAATAAACTTTCTTTATCAGTTTCATTTGTAGCGTCTCTAGACTGTCTAGCTCAAATCCTATCAAACGTGGAGAACACTCCGGTCACCAGGACGAGGGCAGGCCGGACGTATTTCACCAGAAGCTGGTCGTTTTGAGATTAATAAAAATGTTTACGTTAACTTAATCGTGAAGGGAAGTAGACGTCTATACTCCAAGCTGATACTTGAGTACGAAAGCTGGTGCTGATAACGAACTCATTGAAACAAGCAGGGCATCTTCTACGTTACGAACTGTAGCATTGCATTCAATCTGTAGTCACGACTCGTTGTCTGCATTCTTACGTAGAGAACCGCAGAAAATCGTATAGCAATGTACATTCACCCCTTTTGTTCACAATACTAACCTTAGATGCACCACTCCTCTGGGCTTGAAAATGTTATCAACGGCCTTCTTCCTTCGTAAGATATTAGTGCCGGCATATGATTCGGTACATGTTGGACAATATTATGTTTGGTTACAGTATGGCCGGCGCATCTAACTGTCCTAGTGAACTGAGACAGGTTGCATAACCGGTCCAACAAGTTGGACGGGGCGGAGTCGACTGGTAAAAGTTTCTTCACAAGTAACAGTCTGTATAAATGACGAATTTGGCAGGGAATGTTGGTACGAAGTGTGCTATATTCCACCATCACAAGAAGAATCTCTTCTTATCTGGTCACGGACCTATATTGAATGCTTGGTACAGTATGGTTTGGCTAAAGAACTAGCAATTTTGATAGAAATTTGGGTACCAAAGGTCTACAGTTCTCACTAATTCTCACAGGAAAGCATTACGGCGAAGGAATCAATAAACTGATTTTGTGTGTTTTGTGACATAGGATTAACTCCTGAATTTGATGGGAGAAACAATGCATAGATCTTGTAAAATTGCCACATTTACGCAACAAGTGTTCGAAGAAAACAGA
>LZCU01001121.1:0-11307 GCA_001663935.1 Asymmetron lucayanum | reverse complement strand
ATTGCTTCCACTACAAACCTTGCTAGCTGGATGGGGAAGCATTTGTGCAGGATAAACATGTGGATGGTATATCTCCCTATTGCCTGCCAATATTCGTTGCTCTCTGGCTCCAAGTCAGGGCTCTGACAAGGGATACCATTCTTAAGGTATCTCTCTGACAGCCATCTCCAAACCAACATGAAGAGTTCCCTGGCAGGTCCCCCAATATCTACCGCATACTCCCCTACAAACTCAACATGCAGTCCACACGCCAGTACTGATGGTGTCTGGCGATACAGGTCAACAATTTCCCTGACAATCTGAGCTTCGTGACCTCGCTGAGGCCTTAGTGTTATTGACCCTTGTCCTACATGCATACGTAGACGCTCACGTTCCTCTTCCAGGGAGCTGGAAAACAAATTTGCAAAGAAATGAACATATTATTGAGCCATGATTTTAAAAACAAACAAATATGCTGTTCATGGCCTTAATGACAATTGTCGAGAGATGCAGTCAGCAAATAATAAATTGACAACAAAGTAGATGTGAGAAATCTTTCTTCAATGAAGCTATTGAACACAAGGTTGTGGTAGCAAGAGAGAAATGAATAATCGCCAGGAAGGTTCAGTGACACAAATACTTACACAGGCGCTGGGGAAGGACTTTGCTGCATGTATGAAGTCCTCCTGTTCTCATGATTACAGACAATAGGTGCTGCAGGTTCTCCTGGAAAAGAAAATTCAACAATATTTACCTCCATGACTTTATAATGATTATCTAGCAATTTGATTTTGTCCACATTTCCAAGTAGGCTACAATAATCTGTGTTATGTTAAAGATGGTGATCAGTAAGGGGATCGGTAAATGCCAGACTGTGGAAGGTGCATATTATGGTGGGAGAAGATTACTACAATCCTGCTGGCCATAATGTGATATGATTCTGGGAAAAATGTTTACTCACCAAACCGGTCTATTGGCATGTGCTGGTGGCCACCACTGCTTTCTAAGGACTATATAATATAAAGAGAAGTATTTCATCAAACAGCAATACCATAGAAAAACAGCCTTCCATTAAGGACTGACTGGAAGGGACGTAATATAGTTTTGTTTGTTTTGCATACCTGGTAAACTGCCTCAAGGCATAACACACCAGGATAGTACTGAAGAGTACAAGCTCATATAAAGACTGACCTACCTGACCCACACACCCCAGGATGGTCCCCTACTCTTTTTGATAAGTGTGGCATGTTCTTTAATGTGCTTGATGTGTGGCTCTCCTCAAACACAGGAGCTCCATTTAATGCCCTGACATGTATATCCAAGAGACATGCCTAACTGATGCTATGTACTCATTTTCACCTGGGTGGAGGGAGGAATAGCTGTAAGTGCCTTTCCCTAGGGCTCAACATCAGGGCCTGTCAGGGATTCAAAGCCAGGTCTGAAGTCAACAATACTAACCACCAGACATACTTTCAATAGATGTCATTACAACACATTTTGATATAGCAAGCAAATCTTTGGCCAAATTCTAAAAAAAGTACATTGTCTTACAATTTCCAAGATAAGGCCCTCTTGTGTTGATGTAACCCTCCATGCCCAGCTGTCACTGTCTGCCGCAGCTATGGCCTGGACTGTAGTTCCTCTACCAATGGTGGCATCAAGTGGAACATACAGCATTTGGTGATGATGATGCAGAGTGTCTTCTGGAAGTCTTGGCACATAGTGCCGGAAGGAAAAGCTGAGATCTGCAAGGATCGTCTCAAATACCTGGAGAAAAATATAAAGACTGTTGGAAATCTCTAAACTTTTGCACCATTCCACACTGATTTGTATATTATTGGCTACATACTTCTGATCTTACTAACTGAAGTGCTATTCTGCACAGTGCAATGAGGGTATTGCCTACAGTACCTAAACATGTTCACTGAAGAAAAGAAAAAAGATTTTGTTCCGAAACTGACGAGTAAAAAATTAAATTCATTGCTTCATCTTAAGAATACTAATAACAACATTGACATGTTGTAAAACATCATACTTCTGGCCCAATCATGGCAGCAATTTCCCACAGGAACTGTTCTGGATGGCCTCGAGGTGATGCAATCAACTGCTCAGATGCATGACTGTACACATTCACCTCAGCTGTGAGGAAAATAGGATACAGAGTATACTAACCTGAGTATGACAAAGCCACAAACACATTTTACTTGCACAGACACAATCCAAACAGAGTTCATACTACATACTTAATATTTAATTTTGGCCCAATTAATGCTTCTACTCTTCCGCAGTCTGATAAAACGAGCCTTTGCCACTTTGCAATGGTTTCACAGAGATGAAGCAGCCGGTTCAAGAGCATGGCTATAGCTACGGGCTACGTGCAAAAACGTGGGAAAACTGTTGGGAGACGTAAGTGGTGCGTACCACCAACGTATGGAATCCAACGGATTTGGGAGCATGCAGACACGACATAGCACTTTAAGGGCATGCAGAACTTTCTCTGCGTTCGGGCTGGGCATTCATCGCACGTAAGAACAAGTATGCGCGACGCGCATGCCTTGTACGCCCAATGAGCGCACAGCGCACTGACTACGTGAGGCTTTAAAAGTATGTAAGCATTTGGTCCTCACTTACAACGCATGTTGCATGCACTGATTTCTGCAGTATATAGAAAAACCAAGTCGACGAACGAGTGCCAACTCCTCTCCAAGATGCGAAAAAAGCGGATGGACGAGTGACAAGTTGTCTCCAAGATACGTAGGAAGACACAGAAGAAGGGGTCAGCTGCATTTGCAGCTCAAAAGGCAGCGGATACTGCCAGAGAGGTCCAACAGAAACTCACGTTCGTCACACTTGCACGTACAGTACTTACAACTTACGAGGTAGTAAGTACACCGTACGTGAGCTGCACGTGTAAGTACGGCCTCCATACGGTAATGTGGCAATCGCACAGAGATCGTACGTTGTAAGCACGTACAACTTACTTGCCACTTGCGCAACGAACGATGCACGCAACTGCTCACGCCCAGGCGTAGGGTGCGGACCACATATACTTACATACAAGGGTTAGTATTCCTTTACAGCCTTTTACTGGCACATGTGCAAGTACAGCAAACAATTAGGTGCATATCTCCAATGTTGCTTGCAAAAAGTGATGTGAGCCCTGGTTATATTGTCCAATGGATAACAATACACAAAACAGAAAATTCATTTCAACAAGTAAAATCCAAGTATACTTGTCAATGACCTACGTGATGACTGATCTTGGACAAGCCGTCCATTTGACTCAGAAGGCAAGTCTGGGAATTCTTGATTCTGAAATTTAAAACAGACAACTTAAAAAGTGATTAATAATCCTTGCTCAAAGATGGACAAAATACATAAAACAAATATCTTCATAATTTAACAAACTTCTATCACTGAGCACATACCTCCAACACCATAAATGCTGGTGGGCCAGTGGGTGACATGCTTTCCTCAATGTGCTCAGCCTGCTTAAAAGTGAACAATAAATGGTGGCCTGAGAATTGATATGAGAAAGCCTGGACCATACTCTATTCTACTCTTATGTTTACTTCTAATAAGCCACAGTCTTGATTATATGGATGACATCCTCTGGGCAACCCAAATGACAAAAATCCTTTTTCTTTGTGTGGAAGGATTTTTTCCTCTGCACTCATTTTCTATGCACTAATGCCATTCTTATATTAATTAAGTCAGACTGAGTGCAGCCTTAGAATTGTATTTCCGATAGTTTCTACAGAATAACATTAATGAAGAGTATCAGTATTATGTAAAGGTGCTGTTCTTGAAGTATGCAGATCTAATATTGTCCAACATGTTTTATATCAGAATCTGAAGTTTAAAGTTGTTAAACCAAAAATTACATCATTTGCATAAGCACATCAGAGTTACTGTGTCATTCAATCACAATATTGATTCTTTTATTTACAATTTGTTAAACTTTTATCAATACAAAGAAAATGTTCAAACATGATATGTTGTAATTAATTCAGTAAGGAAGTAATTAAGAAAGATTAACGAGGACATCTTGCACTAAATTGAGAGTTTCAAGGCTTCAAAATCATCTTTCAATTCAAACACAGAAGTCAATGTTAATCTCTATACTATAGTTTTCACTTGTTGCTAACTAAGGACAGTCTCCTACTAATTCAAAAAGGTGGTTTTCAGCGCATGAACTAGACTACAGTCACTGAGCTTACCTGCAAGCCTGGTCGCTGCAGTAGCTGACACAACATCTCTCTGGCATCTTGTACATGTTGACATGGTACAGTAAGCCTTATGTACCGGGATCCTGGAGAGGGAGGTGATGAGGGGGAAGAGGGTCTGCCTCCTTCTAGGCCATGGCAAATAGGGTTGCTGTGTTCATCGGCCTCATCCCCTGTCAGCTGTCTATCCATTGATTGAAAATGAGCAGAATCTTCTGGCCAGGACACGCCTGCAGCTGCCCCCTCTTGGCTTGCAGGTTGTTCTTCATCTTGCCCATCCTCCTCACACTGAGACACATGGACGTCTTGACTTGAGGGGTGATGTTCTGCTGGAGCCCTCAATCTGTTACCAGCAGCTTGAAAAACTGGATGGAGGCTTCTTTGGTCAAACTTGTTGTAGTAGATAGACCTACGTTGACAGATAAAACAAGGAATTCATTTTACAAAATGAGACAAAGGAATTTATGTTATGCCTGGACCATGATAATGTCTGATACGGGTGTTCCGGCCCGGGCAATAACTATCTGTACGGGCTAGGGATCTCTTTGTTTATCACACTGGCTTCCAAATGTTCCATAGAATAATTCAAACATGCTTCCGGTGCTGCTGTTGAAAATTCGAATACGGGTTCTAGAACCAAATCAATTTATTTCTACGATGGTGGCATCCAAGATGAACAGTGGTATTGTCTTCCGTAGGTTAAATCAACGTTGTCACGGCCCAGGTATGACATAAATAAAATACTACATGGTCACCCTCGGTCCCAGCCCAACCCGCGGGTTGAGCTGGTACCCCAGGTGATATAGAATACACCGTGTAGTATTCTATATTTATCTTGATCACCACAGGGGCAAAATGACTTAGAAAATTCAGGGCCACCACTGTCATAAAAAGGTTAAAAAAGAAGGGCCATAAACATCAAAATGGTCAAGACGGATGTCCCCAGAATCATGCAATGGTAAAATAAATCATCAAGATTGATGGAACCTCTACAACAAGGGCCTATACAAACTGCATTTCCTGTTACATGCTACATTGTAGCTGAATTCTGCATGGCATTAGCCCATAGTAGTCCCAAGTTTTCTGTCATATCACTGGCCTGTTGTACAGCACAGGTGATGCCAGCTTCGTGAACGAAGTTGTATTGGATAATGAGACAAACAAACCTTTCAGCATGCTGCTGGAGGATCATTGCAGTGTCCTCATGTTTTAACAGGAGCAGGTAATGCTCAGGGCTGGTGTGGGTGTCACGCATGTAGTCACGTGCAGCTGCAAGAACCAAAGGACAGCCCTCAACTACATCTGTTAGGGCCTGCAACTGGTCAATGTCATACTCCTCTTCTGCAAGATCACTTTGAAGAAATTCCACACCCTCCCAAGTTGTAAACCCTTGTAAGCTGTGTGGAATTGGGGATCCACCTGGGAGTTCCAGTTGTTCCTGATGAGTGAGGATCATTACCCTGAACTGAAGCCTTTCCCTCAGAATGGTCGGTGTGAGAAGAGACCCATCCTCAAGGTCATCCACAATCAGCAGGGCTGGTGTACCGCGGTTCTGTAGAGCCGCATCAAGGCATTCGTCCACTTTGCTGGTGTCTTCTGGCACCTCAACATTCAGTGCCTCCAGAAGCCTGGTCTTGCTTGTCAGGAGAGTCTGGCTGTTCTGTCCATCCAGTATCCAGACAACAGCAGTTGGATGGTGTTGAAGGAACTGGTCAGCTACCCAAAGTGCGATCTGGGATTTCCCAGATCCAGAAACTGCACTCAAGACTAGGATGTACCCTTCTGGATTCACAACAGCCTCGTGGATGTCCTCAGCATCACGTGTTATGAAGAAACTGCTAACTGCCTGGTGAACATTTGTGACAGGGTTTAGAATGTTGCTGACTTTAGCCCCAGTTATCAGTGCTACAATGTCATCATGGCCTTGATCTTCAAGTGCTGAAATGAATTTCAGCAATGCATCCTGGTCTTTGGTTGAAAGTATTGTGAGAAGGCTTTTGGCTCTGTCAACAGCTGTTTCCTCTTCATCAATTATTCTGCACTCATCATCTCTCAGAACATTTGAGTTGACCAAGGCTCTGTAGACTTCTCTTGGGTCCAGGAATCTAGCAATTTCCTTGCTATGTTGATGAATGAGATTTCGACAGTAAGAGTAGTCAAGGTTGTACAGCGACCTTCTCACATTTTGAATCTCACGACATGGTATGCTGGACATTGTGCAGTTTGAGCCACTAGCATGACCTTGTGATACAGACGGCATTGAGTATGGAGAACACCTTCCACCAACTGCACCTTCAGCTTCAATGCTTTCCTCAGTTAAGGGCATTGATAATTGACCCTTGGGTAGGGTGGTGTCCACTCCATGATCAGTTGTATCTGCAGCCATGTCCTGTTGACGGAGTGTGACATTAACTGCATCACTTTCTGCTGTTGGCATGGATGATAAAGTTTCCTCGTGATCAGAAACTGCAATGCCCGTTTCATAAGTTGGTGTGTTTTCCCCGATGAACTTGTCAACTTGGGAAGTAGCTGATAATGATGTCTGTGCAGCTTCAGCCCCAGCAGCTTCAGCTACAGAAGCTTCATTCTTGGCATGGCTGGGTTCCTCTTTTAGTACATGTTCTGACACAACAGCAGCTGTGCCATGCTTGTTTCTAGCTGAAGTTTCAAGCTTGTCATCTTCCCTTCCTTGTTCACTCTCTGCATGCATCTCCTTGATATTTGGAGCTGCCAGTTGATCTCTCATATCCTCCTGGGTTACAGAGATGGGGATCTGGGGTGTCTGCATATCTTGGTCATCACACCTTGAGGTGGATTCAGATTCAGGTTCCTCTTGAGCTGAATTCTGATGTACAGCCTTTTGACATGGTGGGACCTCTTGACACTGCTCAGATGAAATGAAGCTGACCAGGCAATCTGATTGGAAATTCTCAGATCCTACTATCAAGGGTGTGGCATTTTCCTCCTCATGAGGACTGGCTGTCCCAGTACTTGTCTCAGAGTTCCTATCTTCTGGCCTGTCTGGTGTTTTGCTTGTATTATTGAGCAAAACATGACTGTATTGGCTTTCATCAGGCTTGGTGGGGGAAGAGAGAAGTCCAACTTTCTTCTTACCTAATACTGAAGTTTTTGTCACATTGGCTGTCTGCAATTCTGTATTTCCTTTCACCTCCTCTTTTGCATTCCTTCCAGTTAGCGAGTGTTTCTTTGCATATTTGTTGCTTGTATATCGTTCTTGTGGTGAAGGGAGATGAGCAAACTTGGTCTTGAACCTTGAAATTGACTTGACCTTCCCTTTGCTTGAATGTTTGGAATTGGGAGCATTAGTCAGAGCATGTTTGACACGGAAAGGTTTCTTTGCCTTTCTTGAAGAAACAGCTGATGTCTTTCTTACCCCAGTGTTGGTGATGAAGGGCCACCCCTGGTTCCTTGAGACTCTATCTTTACCAGGGGGTTGAACAGGATGATGCAGGGTCTGGGAAGCATCCCTTTGTTTTGGCTTTGCTCCTGCAATCTTTAGCAGCTGAGGACTACCTGAGCCCCTATGTACATTTGGATGAAGATGCTTCAAAGCACTTGTTGTCCTCTTGGTGTGGCTGCTCCTTGACCTTTGAGATGATAGCTGATCATGTTTTGCCTTTTTGAATTGTTTTGAAAGTGATTCAGTAGAATGCTTCCTCTTTGCTCCTTTTGTACAATGCAGTTTTCCATTGTCTAGCTGATGTGGTCCACTTCCTGCTGAAGATGTTGCTCCCAGATTGCTTTCAGTAGCTTCCATCTTGCTGTTTGAGTCTTGACTTCCAGGACTTTCATCCACATCCCTTTTGCTACGCTCAACTGCTATCTCAGACTGCAATGCTGTGTCAGCAGGTGCCTTGGCCTTACTAGCTTCCCCATCAGCCAAAAATGTTTGACAGTTCTCTTGAACTGGCAGTTCAGCCTCTGCTCCATGCATGTTGATAGCATTTTCTGAGTTAGCCTCACTTTCTCCCAGCTCTGTGATGGAACTATTTTGAAGTTCACTCTTTGTTGGTAGATGGTCAGTTGCTTGAGGTCCCAAGCTCTCTTCATCAGGTCCCGAGGTATCTTCATCAGATTTTGGGTTATACTGCTGTGGCTGAAGTGAAGGGTTTTGGTTTTGTCTGTCAAGTTGACTCACTGATGACTGTGGGGACACTGTGGGGACTTCGTATCCATACATGAAGTCCACTGATCCTGGAAAATAAGAGTCAGAAAAAGAATAGGTTTAACTTACTAAGTGAAAAGGGTAACATAATCAATAGAGGTCTCTCACATTCTCCAAATGAATCATTTTCATTGGAGATATGGCCAAAGTATAGGCATCCAAAATTGTTAAGGTTGAGGTTTAGTGAATATTAAAAAAATACTTAAAATATCAAACAGTATCAAACAGCAGAATACTGTTACAAACAACATCCAAAAATTTACTAACAAATAATCTATGTATGCTAAGCCTGTTACATTTCAATGTGTCAAGTCATTATGAGTTCCATATCTTTTTTGTAATGCTTTTCAATGAGTAGCAATTTGCTCAAAGTCTCAAAGATTTTCAACAACTTTGAATTGCAAATGTATATGTGGCACACATCTAGGGCACAAATAAAGAATTCAGCTAATTCATTATGTATGAGGTGGCCAATAGCGGCTGGTTACCTGCATGCTGCTAGGTCACATACTGTGTGTGAACTGCTTATCCTCCATAGACATATAGCATAGTCATACCACGCTCAACCAATGCACTGTGTTTTTAAGAACTTATATCAGCATAGCTTTGTGCACACAAAAATTTTACAGGTTTCTGGTCGGCACAGGGCACATAACTATAATGTAATAAACAAAACACCTACAAAAACATTTGAGATGAATATGAGGGAATGAATATGTATTGTGCATATGATTGTGTATGAAAAAAAGCTCATTTCACAACTCGTAAGGAATTAGGATACACAGAAGTGAGACAGGGCCCTAACAAACACAAACCAAACATCTCATATCATGACTATTTGAAATCTTTAAGTCACCCCTTAACTTGTGCATACTAATATCTATTTCGACCATAAAAAGTGATTTGACACCATTATCACTATTTTTCTCTTTCCCTCTAAAAGTAGTTTTGAGTTTGTTTTTTCTCACACGAACATACACAAGTTAGTAAGACTGGCTGAGGACTGCCAGGTGTGGAAAACCTATGTTGAGAGTCATGCTGCCACAACACCTGATTGAGCTACGGGACTGGTGAGGTGAGATGAGAGTAGGTGAGAACATACCAGTAGGAGGGGTCTTACTGGAGGTCTGCATTGATAACAGCTTGGATATTGCTGCACCGATCTGTTCCGCTTCTTCAGCAGGGTCAAACTTAGGATAGTCCTGGCGCATCCACCTAGAAAATACAAGGGAAAATGTAGGAAAGAAGGACAACCTTTCTTACAAAGTGAGGATTATATTAATGGTGATTAACTTGCAATTCAGTGAGAAACATGTGATACACAAGACAAATTCAAGATAAATTATCATTCCTGACGATAACTGTAACCAGACTTACATGGTAAGATTCTTTAGGATATCCATCCCAGGTTCTCCTTCTTTTAGTAGCTCCACATATTTTTCCAGGCGGCTGTGGCTGATTTTTGTATATTGACGAGCTAAAGCCCAATACAGTGGACGGTGACTGAAGGCTTCATTCAAGGCATGCAGATATTTGTGGTAATACTCATCTTCAGAAAAACTGAGTTTGACTTTATCAGCATCATACTCATCTTGTGGTGAGCTGGGCTTGAGTTTACCCTGTTGAAAAAGGAACTGTTCCACTTCTTTAATGCTGAACCCCATGACTGGGATGTGGGAGCTTTGGATATTCGGCTCTGCTGGAAGTTCCAGTTGCTCCTGATGGGTGAGAATCATAACCCTGGACTGAAGCCTTTCCCTCAGAAAGGTCGGTGTGAGAAGAGATCCATCTTCTAGATCATCCACAATCAGCAAGGCTGGAGTCCCCCGGTTCAATAGAGCCATATCTAGGCATTCGTCCACTTTGCTGGTGTCTTCTGGCACGTCAACATTCAGTGCCTCCAGAAGGCTGATCTTGCTTGTCAGGAGAGTCTGGCTGTCCTGTCCATCCAGAATCCAGACAACAGCAGTTGGATGATGTTGCAGGAACTGGTCAGCTATCCAAAGTGCGATCTGGGTTTTTCCAGATCTGCGGATTCCAGAAACAATGATGATGGATGGCTTTTTTTTTAAGTTATCACCTACTGTAACAGTTCTCTCTACTTCTGTGGCATCTTCCATCTGCAGAAAGTAGCTCACCTGCTTGGGAACATTTGTCACAGGTTTCAGTAAAGTGTCATTGCCAGAAGATTGACTAAGACAAGCCTGAATGTCCTCCAGGCCTTGGGCATGCAACAACCTGCATAGAGCAGGGAATGCTTCCTGTCCTTTAGTTGGGAGTATACTAAGCAGACTCTTGGCCCTCTCAAAGCATGTTCCCTCTTGTTGGATACCATCGGCTTCATCTTCTGTCAAGATGCCGGAATCTTTGAGATGTGTGCAGGCTTTGTCTGGGTCAAGGCGTTTTGCAACATCATCTCGGATCTTTCGAAGTCGGGCCCACTTGTCGTCAGCACACTTCTGACCTGCATGAGAAAAACACACAAATTTTAAGATTATGAAAATCAATTGAATCGGATTCACTCGTGGGGACCCATAACTCCCTTTCACTCAAGCAAGTTTATCATTTTGTTGGGTACATAGATGATGATGAACACACAAAAGATCTAGAGAATAGCTTGATTATATAGAACTATAACTGTTGATAATTCTGCATTACTTTTCAGACCATAACAAAATATACTAAGAAAGAAAGTGCACATTCAACTACAATGTACCTAGATTTTCCCCAACAAATTGTAACTTAAAGTTAAAGTTGTTTTCCTATATTTGCAGTTATCTCAAACTGTTTTGAGCAACCTGCAGCTTTTTGTGGGTATTGCAAGCACTGTTATTTTACAAAGAAAGCAGCCAAACATAGTGAGAGGTACGAGGGTCAGTCAAAAAGTAATGCCTTTTCTTTTATAGCAGACCTATT